>JANEHU010001506.1:0-13770 GCA_027563435.1 Nasonovia ribisnigri
AAAGTTCGAATTTTGACAAAATTTGTCAAAATCCCGAAAATTATAAATCATTGTAATTAAAAAATTATAAAATGTTCAGTTTTTATAACTAATGTTGAAAATTTAAAACAAAAATTCTCATAAATAAATCATACTGTAACCAAAAAATCTAAAAATTATATCAACATATTTATTTTTTACAGAATTTTAATTTCAAATTTAGACAAAATTTCATATTCAAACCAAGAATAATAGTTATTTTGATATAATTTAAAATATTATTTGTTGGTATATGAAACTTTTAGAATATATTGTTATATTTTATATACACGCAATGGCATTTTAAAAAATAATTTTTTTGAGAAAAATGAATTTAACCAACCATAGTAAATACTAATGCCTATAATACTAAAATTAATTACTTTATTCACAATAATATCATCAAACACATTTAGACTTAGTAAGATATTATAGACTGACTGACCGTCTTCCCTCAGAATCGTTTTTCTTATTCAATGATATTATATCATTGGATTAAATTCAAATCTAACACAATCCATTACAGTGACTCACTTGTAACCTACTGTACAGCAGAGCGACATACACTTACCCGCCCTTTTTTTGTATTTTTTTTTTCATTAAAAAATCTTTTTTAGAACTAAAAAAAGTTTATATTTGTGACAAAACATTTTTTTCTATTAAAAATCGGGTACATTATATAAGTTATATACAATAGATTTTCTCTTTGAATGAAATATGGTCGACACACATATTTCTTCCAACCATTTCAAAACACATAATTATTAGCGGGGAATTAAAAAATATACTCTAATAGTATATCCGAATACGTATTCGGAATACTTTAATTCTCATAATATATTTTATTCGATTCGCATTCTTTATAAGAGACTGTATCCATCACTATCTATACTCAAATGTATTATGTAGGTAATGTAATATTATAATTTATAATATAATATATTTTGAGCCATCAATTACTTATGACCTTTATTGTTTAATTATAACTATCATTGTCATTTATTCTTATTTGTACATTTAAACTTGATACAGATAAAATATTACATTTTAGTTTAAGTATCGTTTAAAAATAATTTATTAGGATTCTTTTATTGTGTATTAATTATATTACAAGGTAAATGAAAAAAATAATATGTTATAATAATATATTCAATATTGATCATTCCAGTCAGGTCTTTGAAAGAATTTAAAAACTGGTTTGACCTATGCAAAGTAATCTTGTTCGCACTAATCCAATGGAGGTACTTATAGGTACATTTTTGTCAGGCATTTGGGTATTTCGGATTTCGCGTCTGTAAATTGTTTTTGAATATTTTGATCTGATGACTTTAAATTCAAACCATTAATTTTAAAGGTCAATGGGATATCCATAGAATCCATATCTCCCGCTCGCCTTACCCGTAAATGCATAAATGGACATGACACATGTGATGCTCCGATGCATACAAGTGGCTTCCTATCCTTATCACATAAATAAAATTGTTAATAATATACACCATTGTTTCATCCTACGATTTATATTTATATACTACAGCACGTCGATTTATATACAAATATTAAGCAGAGCTATTTGCAGGTATAATAATACAATTATTCGATAAAAAAATCATTTGTTGGCATAGTTAAAATAATAAATATATATATATGTAGGTACAGGGATAATTGTTAAATCATTTACTAACCACCTATACAATTATTATATCTGTTAATTTAGAGACTAGTATACAGCAGTACCCGATACAAGCCGATTTTCTTCGTATAAATATATGATCGACTCAGGCTAATGACCTTAGTTGTCGAAGCCTTCAATCCCCCCCAATAAAAAAAAAAAAAAATATGATCGACTTCTATGATTTCAGAAGGTAACGTGTATGAGCCACACGCACAAACAGGTATATTTTACGCATTAGTTCGTCCGTTTTTGAGGGGGTGGTGGTAACAAATTCTTAAAACCCATTAAACGAATTCAAATATATAATTATTTATGTAACGAAATACCTAAATTAGTGTTCTAAAATTCCATATTTTATAATATTATCTCAAATTTTTCGTTGGTGGGGAGGGGGCTGGAACGTGTTTACACATAGTCGGTTTAACTTAGGTCTACCCATAAGTTTAGAATACTGATGCCGAGGATTTATTTAAAGTTTTGATTCATGTACGGCTGTACGAATTGGTATTTGCAGTAATTTCATTGACTATGGATATAATTTTTTTATTATAATCCAGTAGGGCGCTTCAGCTACCCAGCAGAACCACTGTCCACACCACTGATAGATATAGGTAGGTATGATCAATATTTATTTTTTTTTAGAAAACGCATTAAACATTACGTCATGGTCGTTCACTTGTTCACGTTCACATTAAATGTGGTTATTTCATTATAGGTACCAAGTGGACAACACACATTTCACATAATACATTATGTATAATCATATAGATTAAATATAATCTATAATATATCTATATATCTATAATATAAATATAATATAATTAAATATTTTTTACAGCCTGAGTGGTTATACCTCTCGTAAAACAGTTTTTGGTATGTTGTACATTTGTAAGACGGGAACAACACATGCGGGTGTATAGCGTTCTCTTAATTTATTATTTCCAATTAATCAAGACTTAAAAAGTAGTCTTGTAAGTACTAATATTGGCAATATCACAATTTTTTCTCAACTACTATGACTATGACTTTTAGCAGCACACAATAATCAAATAATATTGCTTTTATCCAGGCCCTAACATTTGGATATTAAAAGTTTATCGTGTACAGAAAATACTAGTATAAACATTCAGTCATAAAATCATGAATCTACAGTCGTTTGTTTTTAGAGTTACACCAAAAACCAAAATGGATTTCGTCAAAAACTGATTTTGCGTAAGAATTGAGTAGTTTACATGACATATAGGTACAATGGTCTACTAGCTGATGTATCTACATGCAGTGTATATTATACTCCTTGATTTTTAATGTTAAATGTTGGAAAGCTTAAGGAAAAGTTTAAGGGAAAGCTTAATGTTATATAATAATATTTTCAAAGCTTGGATTTAAATAATAATAAACATTTTTTATGAATTTTAATGAATTTTGTCAATGTTTTATTTTGAGACGCCCATAAAAAAATATTGTGGATTTACATTCGATATTTTTTTTTAATTTCCAACAACAAAAACTAATGAGGAACGTTGCATTCAATTTTCAAGTTTTTTAAGCGTTCATAAAATATTTTATTTACTACAATTTTAAAAATACTATTATATTTTAATATAACTAAAAATATTCAAAAGCTTAATAGCTTAAAAATATTTCGATCATTTAATGCTTAATTTAATGTTTGAGTATTGGTCGGTAATCGCGATATTATGTTATCTTAAAAAATAAGTATCACAAGTTTTTACATACTATAATAAATTAAAGGTATAATATAAAATATTTTTTATAGGTAGGTAGTGAATAATAAAACAATTATCCATACACAATTTTATGTAATCTGTACTAAAGTAGGATATTGCTTATTATCTTGTTTTTTGGGGGCTTTAACTTCAAATTAATTAATTTGGGGGGAATAAGCTCCCGTTAGTTCATCCCCGACCATATCTTTTTTAAAAAAGATATGAATATAAAATAAAAAATTCAGGAACATATGCGATATGCTAATTAAAGTGTGTGTGTGTGTGTGTGTTATTACCTCCGTAGAAAATTCGCTATGCACGAATTTCGATCTGGACATACCTCCAAGGTTGATTTTGGTAATACTTTAACAGAACTCCACATGACTTGTACACAAAAACACAACAACCTATAACCTAAAGAGAAGGGCTTTCCTTTGTCGTATAGGTACGATCGACACACCGAAACATTTTCCGATTTCATTTCGTGGTACTTCTCTCTGCCTAGTGCGCTAGTGTCTATCTCCTGTCGTTAATTGCTTTAAACTTTAATTCTGCCATTCAGTTCTGACCGGGGATGTCGTTTTACAATCGATTTTTGTACTACGGCTACATTGTTCGGGCTTCCGCCGAATGACGCAAATTAGTTATGTAATAATATGTGGAATGCCAGAATCGAATGTCAAAAGTAAAACGAGGTGAATTGCAACTGCAAGGTGAATTGCAACAAGTCTTCAGTAATTTGTTTATTATTGATGACGAATATTCAATTTAAGTGTTATCACTATGAAAAATAAGAATTATTATTTTTATTATAAGCATTTAAAGTTCGAATTTTGACAAAATTTGTCAAAATCTCGAAAATTATAAATCATTGTAATTAAAAAATTATAAAATGTTCAGTTTTTATAACTAAGTGTTGAAAATTTAAAACAAAAATTCTCATAAATAAATCATACTGTAACCAAAAAATCTAAAAAATATATCAACATATTTATTTTTTACAGACATTTTAATTTCAAATTTAGATAAAATTTCATATTTAAACCAAGAATAATGATTTTAGTTATTTTGATATAATTTAAAAATATTATTTTTTGGTATATGAAACTTTTAGAATATATTGTTATATTTTATATACACGCAATGGCATTTTAAAATATAATTTTTTTGAGAAAAATGAATTTAACCAACTATAGTAAATACTAATGCCTATAATATTAAAATTAATTACTTTATTCACAATAATATCATCAAATACATTTAGACTTAGTAAGATATTATAGACTGACTGACCGTCTTCGCTCAGAATCGTTTTTCTTATTCAATGATATTATATCATTGGATTAAAATCTAACACAATCCATTACAGTGACTCACTTGTAACTTACTGTACAGGCTGTACAGCAGAGCGACATACACTTACCCACCCTTTTTTTAATTTTAAGTTTGATAAAAATTGTCAAAATTCAAACATTAAATGCTTATAAAAAAATTAATTAATACATATTTTTATTATTTTTTAAATGCTATTGTTATAATATATCAGGAGTCTTGTATTTATCACACTTTTTGACCCGACAAAAAAATTGTATTGACATTTATTGAAAAAAAACTAAAAATATTGGAAATTGAATATATCTATATCCGTAAACAGTACAAAATATTTTCAAAATTGTATATCTTTTTATAGGAAATGCTAATATAAATAACCATTCAAAATTTCATAAATATACGGTCATTTATTTTAGAGTTACAGTAATAACCCAAATCGATTTTGTCGAAATATGATTTTACGTAAAAATTCCTGTTTTTCCTTAATTTTTCTTTTGTTTTGCCCTGCGCTTTCAAAACTTTTGGGAATTTTAAAAAATGACCATCCGAATGCACCAACTAGATTCATTTTTCCATCGAATAAGATACTTTTAAAGAAATCGTAGTATTATTTCGACTACTTATCGTGTACACAGACACAACAATAAAAAAAAACACACATCATTGTAAAATCAAAACATTTATCGCTCCTCTCAGAATCTAAAAAATATTTATTTAAAAAAATATTTATAAATAAACTAATTGACTTTGATAAATGTTTTTAACATCAAAATTATTCTTATATTCAGATTTAGAAATTAACTATTTGAATTTATCCAAAAATTTTTTATTTTCAGTATTAAAAAATAAAATCATTTTTTTTTATATTATATGCATGTAATGCAGGTGACTATACATAATGTATGAAAATTAATTTAAAAATATCGATCACAAAAAAGTATTACCGAATCAGTTTTTTCTGTACGTAGAAACTTTTATAAATTAAAGATAGGTAGGTAGGTACTTGGTTTCTTATTACAAAATAATTTGCAAATGTTCATGATTTTGCCAATTCTTGTCAGAATTCTAATTACGAAACCTAACCATACCGAAATAGAACACTAATTTTTTGTGGCATTAGAATTTAAAATTGTTACGAAATTGGATTTTCGTCGGAATACTAACAAATTTTCATCTATCAATTTATTATATATTGTTGTAATTCAAAAACGAATAAACCTAGAAACTTGAAGTTTTCTTAGCTAGCTAAAATTAAAATTTTTTATACAAGGTTCCTAATAAGTTTTTCTAACTTTATCAAGTTCACCGGAACCCAAATTATTTATAGCCACGACATATTTCTACATTTTTTTTTAACTATTTAATCTGAATATTTATACAAGTATGACACCAATTGCTCTGCTCAGAATGGTTTTTCGTATACAATGATTAATCATTGAATTCAAATATAACACATCCATGCTGTCTTTGTGCTCGAAAACAACTGTACAGCAGAGTGGCAACAACTTGACCACAATTTTTAAACTTTTTCTTCATTCAAGGCACTTTTCTATAGCAACATATTCGGGTAAACAATATATTTAAAAAAATGAGAAATTTGAATTTTAAAAGTTTTATTATGTCGTTTTACATTCTTACGTTATTTTAAATTGAATAGCACCGAGGCATATTATGTGTCTAGGTTTATTTATAGCAAATAGTGCAGAGGTACATGAAATCTTGGGTCATTCTAATTTAAAAGGATTGAATGCAAAACTGACAAGTGTGCCTCTGTAAATTTAACAGCGATGTTCTTATTAACTACGGTGAGAGACAGGTGAGTAGAACCTTAACGGTCCAACCCACAAAAAATCAAATTGCTATTTATTTTATAATATGTAAAATACTATATTTTGGTAAGAAATATAGCCGGGGTTATTATAGGGGTGCCATCCCTATTCCTGAGGATTTATTTTGGTTTATTTAAACATCATAAACTCTTACATATAATATATAATTATTAGTAGGTGTACCATATTACACTTGCAGAGTTGTTAACTTATTAAATTAGTATACTTACGTACTGACAAACTAAATACATTATTCACACACACGCACACATATATATATATATATAAGTAATCCTAATATTTATCAATTGTCGTTATATTATAGAAATTAATAAATAATTTTATATACGTGGCTAGGTAAGTACAACTATACAGGGTAGTTAAACACGGGAGTAACTAGATTGGTAGTGATAGTACAACTTATGAGAATGAATGTATTAAATATTTATTAAATATTTAATTTGAAAATTCTATTAATTTTCAACTATAAAGTAATTACACATTATATAGTTATTTTTTGAAAATTCACACTTCAAACAGTTCAAACACTCATATAAAATTTGAACGTAAATATTTTTTGATATATTTAACTAACTATAAAAAATTTACTTATATTTACTTATTATTACTACAGTAGCCGGTAAGTTGAATTAATATTATAAAATTACAACAAAATCTCTAAAATCGTTATATACTTGGTTATTTAATATGTAATTTTGTCCAAATTTGATCATAAAATAGCCATAAAAAGAAACTGGGTGTTTATATTTTTCAGTCACAGAATAACCTACTTACGCGGAGTCTTGTTTTAAATATTCAATCCTTAGCTATAAAAGTTGAAAGTGTTATCAATTTTTAACTAAAAAAATATTTTTAAATTTAAATTTGATAAATGTTGTCAAAAATCGAAGTTTAAATGTTTATAAAAAAAAATTGTGCCTATGTATTTTTAATATTTTTCAACTACTATTGTAACAATATATTAGAAGCCTTGTATTAAATTTTCAAGCTTTTTGACTCTACAAATAATATTGACATTTATAAAAAAAAAAACTAAAAAAAACGCAAAAAGAATATGTCCGTAAATAGCTCAAAACAAAACAAAATATTTTCAAAATTTTAACAAGTTTAGGAATCAATAAAATAAACATATGATATAAATTTCAAGTATCTACAGTTATTCGTTTTGAATTACAGCAAAATAAGAAAATCGCTAAATGAGAAATCGAGTGAATTTCCAATGTTGTAAAAACTTGAACTTCAAATTCAATTCAATTTCAAACCTTAGATTTAAAAGGAAAATTTTTTATGAATTACTAACTGAAAATAATTTCTACATATTCGTGGTTTTTTACGTATTTTGCTAAAATTTGAACTTTAAATGCTTATAAAAAAAAATTGTGACTATAGATTTTTAATATTTTTAAAAATTCATTAATTGTAACAATATATTAGGATCCTTGTACTAAATTTTCAAGTCTTTTTACTTAACAAATAAAATGTTATTGACATTCCCAGTAAAAAAAAACATAATAAAATAGGAAACTAAGTTTATGTCCGTAAACAGTTCAAAACAAATCAAAATATTTTGAAAATTTTATGCATAGAAAATGCCAATATAAATAACCAGTGAAAATTTCATGAATATACGATGATTAAAATTTTGTTTTAGAGTTACAGCAAAAACCAAAATCGATTTTGTCGAAGTATGATTTTGCGTAAAAATTCCCGTTTTTCCTTAATTTTTCTTTAGTTTTTTCCAGCGCTCTTGAAAACTATTGGCAATTTCAATAAATGACCTACCGAGACCCGAAAGCATCAACTAGATTCACTTTCCCATCGAACAAGATACTGAAGTTGAAAATTGAAGCATTATTTCGACTACTTATGGTGTACACAGACACAAAAATAAATAAATAAAAAAACACACATTATTGTTAAATCAATACATTCATCGCTCCGCTCAGAATCTAAATTATATATACATGCAAAATATAATGAGAAAATATAAAAATTATGAAATATCTATAGATTATTATGTAGAAAACATGGCTCCTTATTTTGGGGATTTCAACGAAAAAAAGGGGGTCAAGTGGATGTCGCTCCGCTGTACAGTAGGCTACAAGTAGATCACTGTACTATAATGGATGGTATTAAATTTGAATTCAATGATATAATATCATTGTATAAGAAAACGATTCTGAGCGGAGACGGTATGTCAGTCTAGGATATTTTAAATTATATTGATATTGTTATTATACGGTAGCTGCTAAGTTGAATTAATATTATTCATATTATTTAATTATTAACCTAAAATTATCAGTGATGCCATAAAAATATTATAATATATACTTTTACTCGTTAAAATTGATTTTAATATGTAATTCCGTCCAAATTTGAACTTAAAATGTCTATAAAAAATAACTGTGTTTAAATATTTTTTAGATTTTTTGAATACAGTATGTACTATTTATTAGAATCTTTATTTTAAATTTTCAATCCTTAGTTAAGAAAACTGAACATTTTATAATTGTTTAATTACAATGATTGATAATTTTCGAGATTTTGATAAATTTGTCAAAATTCGAACTTTAAATGATTATAAAAAAAATGTGTGCCTATGTATTTTTAATATTTTTCAATTGCTATTGTAATAATATATCAGGAGCCTTGTATTAAATTTTCATTATTTTTGGCCCAACAAATAAAATTTTATTGATATTAATAGAAAAAAAAACTAAAAAATTTGAAAATTGAAATCGTCCGTAAAAAGCTGAAAAACAGTCAAAATATATTAAAAATTAGATGGTGTATAGAAATAGCTTATATTAACATTCAACATTGAATATCGAATCTTGTACAAATTTGAATTTAAAATGCTCATAAAAATTTATTATGACTTGCTTATAAACTTTTTATTATTGATAAAATTAGGCAAACTTATGAGGAATCTTGTATTACATTTTCAAATCTTAGATTTAAAAAGAAAAATTTTTATGAATTTCTAACTCAAAATAAATTGCACATTTTCGTCATTTTTACGTATTTTGTAAAAAATTGAACTTTGATTACCTATAAAAAAAAATTGTGACTACAGATTTTTAATATTTTTCATCTGCCTTTGAAACTATATATTAGAAGCCTACTATTAAATTTTCAAGATTTTTTACCCGACAAATAAAATTTTATTGACATTTATAGAAAAAAAAACTAAAAAAATTGGAAACTTAAAATGTCCGTTAACAGCTCAAAATAAGACAGAATATTTTGAAAATGATATGATGTGTAGAAAATGCTTATATAAACATTCGGTCAAAATTTCATGTCTCTACAGTCATTTCTTTTAGAGTTATACCAAAAACCAAAATCGATTTTGTCGAAAATTGGTTTTCCGTAAAAATTCCCGTTTTTCCTATAATTTTTCATTTGTTTTCCAGGCGCTCATGAAAACTACTGGGAAATTTTGACTTTTGACCCCCCAAAGTACTAACTAGATTCACTTTCCTATCAGAAAAGGTACTATTGAAGAAAATCGAAGCATTTTTTCTGTCCTAAAACGTGATGACAGACACAAAAATAAAAATAAAAATAAAAAAAATAAAAAAAAAAATTAAAAAAAAACACACATCATTGTAAAACCAATACATTCATCGCTCCGCTCAGAATCTAAAAAAATAATAATAATATGGAAGTGATATTTTGACTCGTCTTTATTATTTTTACGTTTTTAATAATTTTATGTTACCTAACCTAACCTAACCTAACCTGTACCAAAATATACATGACTTATATGTGCAGTTGTGTTGATTATTGATTATGATTATATTTTGTCTAGTCTTTATTATTACTATTTTTACGATATTTAATAATTTTATGAGATATACATGACGAAAACGAAAATATATTGCATACTCACAATATTATAGAAAATCGGGTTATTCAGCGACAACTATAGTTCGTAGTAATTGTAATCGAAAGGCGACTGAATGTATTTCTGAGCTAGATACCAAATAATATTATTCGTCGAGAACTTATTGCAGTTGAAAATACAGGAATATTACACGATGATATTTTATCTAATGTAAGAAAATCCATGTAGGCAACACTTACTTCGTTAAACAAGCTCATTCAACAATAAAAAATCAATAGTTTGACTACAAAATTTGTATTAATTTTTTTATTTTTATTAATCGTAATGAAACATTTTTCCATATAGATAGAGAGTCAATAATTGTAAATTTCACGACCAAGAGTAATTTAGAATATTTAGTCAATAACAGTTATATGTACTATTTTAGGCTATGGTACATTTTGTCATTTTGAGCACCTTTATACAATTCAGGCATATAATAAAACAATTATGTTTTAATTTATGAATTAGAACTTCAAAATATACTAATGGATTTTGAATTACTTACTCGGTTAGGTTACATCGTACTTGACTGTGGGTGTAGAATCTGAGTTTTTGTAAATTATTGCTCTATAGGAAGCTTGTGGTTATACACCTATACAGTGCCGCAACTAGCGGGGGTGCTGGGGGTGCACCGCACCCCCAAAAGGGCCCCATTATGATATTTAGGGGGCCCTTTTCAGACATAAAGGATTTTAGATTTTAAGCTAATATTAACTTTTATTCCAATTTACAACACATGGTGAAAATTGAAATTTTTTGATACCAATGTGTTACGTCCAACATCTAATATTATGTTATCATAGTATTGATTATACGTATGCAGATAATATTTTATACTATACATTTTTAACTATGACTTGTATCTTATTTTTGAATAGTTAGTTTCAATTTTGTGTTAAATAATAATCACAGACTTCTATAATGTATAATGTATTATCATAGAACAATATTGGTATTATTGAAGTTTGTGATAATAATATTCGACTTCATGTTATTATCAAAGATGTTATCTGATAAGCAATTGAGAAAAATAATTATAGCTTACTGCTATTTTTAGACTTTAGTGCAGTGTGTGATGACTGATAATTGATAAATGATAAGTGATATACTAATATTATATTTGGTGAATACTGAATACGTAATTTTTGTTTTCGTTTTTGATTTCCCTTAAAATGTCTCTAAATGCTCGTCCTAGTGGTGCACAAAAGAGGAAAGCCAGAAACATTCGACTTGTCGAATCCAATAAATTACGTGGTTCGTTGGATAAATTTTGTTCAAAAATTGCAAAAAATACACATGTCAACACAGGTAATTATAATTTAAAATATTACTACTTATGTTATTTCATACTTTATAGTTTTAATTAACTTAAATATATTAATAATTATTATAAATATCAAAATAGGTAGGTAATACTAAATTTTAATTTAATATTTTTAACTGTAATGTGTTGTACCTACTATTATATTAGATATATATCTAAATCTAATAAAGCTTTATTTATATTTTGAAATTAACGTTTCTATTATAGTAATTATCTGATTACATATTATTTAGGCAATAGACATAGGTACATTTTGCACTGTTATTTTAACATATTTACAAACCTATTTTAAAGATAAATTAATTTTGTATACTTTAATATTATACAACTTTTACTAGTTTTGGGTAGGTAGTTCAAGACAACAAACAATTTAAAGTCAAATTAATTTAAAAGGTTTTTCACAAACCAATAGATAAACTAACTATAATAATCTACTAGAATAGTAGAGACAATGAATTGGATCTTCAAGAAATTGTGCCTGAAAATATTCTAGTTAATTTGGCAAACGATAAAACTTCTATTGGTTAGTTCATAGTTAAATAATTATTCCATTTTATGTACCTATTTTAAGTAATTTAAATACTTATGTGCTTGTGAAATTAACACAATAAAATCAGATATATTTACCTTATTATTAAAATGGTGCACACACTTAAACTAATAATTTATTAGTATTAATGTTTATGTATAAATGTAATATAATATAAAAATATTTAACATTTGAACTATACAATAAGTATACTTTTAGTAGTAAAGTATACTTTTCAAAAAGATTATAAATTGCTTTGTAAATTGAAATGTTGTTTTTATAATAAGTTAATCAATTTTTAATTTATTTTAGAAGAAAATGATGACACTACATCCACTCCTGTTAAGGAAATACAATTGGCCATTGATGTATTGGAATGTACGGTGGAGAAGTATAGTACAGACAATGAATTGGATCTCCAGGAAATTGTGCCTGAAAATATTGTAGTTAATTTGGCAAACAATAAAACTTCTATTGGTTAGTTAATAGTTAGATAATTATTACTAATAATTCTAATTTTCAAATTTTGTTTTACCGAAAACATTTATTTTGAATCTTGAAAATATTTAAAAAAGAAATTTTAACACCAAAACTTTTAATTTTTTAGGTGTAAATTTAAATTCCAAGTATCCAACAGACCGAGGACATTTCCCTGTTGATATTATAAGCAGTGATGTAAAAAGATTAATTGTACAGTATGGTCCATGTAAACCAGTAATAGAATTTCCATTGGATACAAATGTTATTGATGATGTTGTATCTAAAACTCGTAAGTTTTCAACTGATTATTATTTCATGACGTCCAAGTCTGGTATAAAAATACCACGGTTGTGGTTATGTTATTCAGTTGAGTTGAATAAATCATATTGTGAGTCTTGTTGGCTTTTCGCAGATAGAAATTATCCCTATTTTAAATATTCTTGGATAAAAGGTATAAAAGATTGGCAGCATTTATCTCAAAAAATTGCAAAACATGAAAAATCAATTCAACACATTGAAGCTGTAAAACTACGAACTATTTGGATTAAAAATCAAACTATTGATGTAAATCTTGAAAAACAAATTTCTGTAGAAGCCAAGTTTTGGAGAGATGTTCTTACTAGAATAATAAAAATTATACTTTTTCTTACTGCTGGCAATACAGCATTAAGAGGAAATGAAGGAAAAGGAGGAAAAGAGTGTGAAGGTAATTTTTTACGAACAGTACGACTTCTTGCTGAATTTGATCCAGTTTTGAATACGCTTTTAACTGTTGAAGAAAATAAGGTCAAATATTTGAGTTGGAGCATACAAAATGAAGTAATTGATTTATTAGCAACAAATATACAAAATATAATTTGTCAAGAAATTAGAGAAGCACCATGTTTTGCAATTATTATTGATTCTACTCAAGATATTTGTAAAGTGGATCAAGTTAGTGTGATAA
>JANEHU010001507.1:0-99689 GCA_027563435.1 Nasonovia ribisnigri
TTATTTACTTTTTTTTATCGCTTTATTTATTGTTAAATGTTACAATTTACAACTAGGTATAGTAGGTATTAGGTAACAATTACCTAGTGGCTAGTACTACCTACTTTTTATTTTTATTTTTTAATAGGTTATTGATTATTATGTATTTATAATTTATATTTCAAATGTAATATATACGTTATTGTTTATATTTATTATATAATTTATTTTGTATTAGGTATTTAATATTGAATATTTTAATAACACTTATTTGTTATGACTTATTGATAAATATTAAATAATAAATTTCGATTAACTATTTGAATAAAAACTATTCGATAAACTATTCGATAAACTATTCGATAATCTATTCAATAAACTATTTGATAATCTATTCGAATAAAAACTATTCGATAAACTATTCGATAATCTATTCGATAATCTATTCGAATAAAAACTATTCGATAAACATTCGATAAACTATTTGAATAAAAACTATTCGATAATCTATTCACTATTCGATAAACTATTCGAATAAAACAACTATTCGATAAAATGGATGCCTATCGAATAGTTCGAATAGTGAACTACTATCGAATAGTTCGATAGTGACTATTCGATAGTGCCCATCACTAGACTTTAAACTTACTATAGTCTCATCTTCGGGGATCGAACGATCATAATAGGATTCACGCACCAACATATATTCGATATTATAATTCGATATTACATATTCGAGATAGTGATCTCGCACGTGCAACCCAAACCCTCACCTGATCCTTGGATAAGTACATATTCCTCGGAATCCTCGGATGGAACCGTCTCAAAAAAATAATTGTATCAGGGTTGGGAACTGTGCGGATGTTGACCGGATCATTTATTTCACTGAATAAATTAAGTATATAAATATCAGAATAATTTAAAAATATTAACACTTACTCATTTTGTAAAATTCCTCCGTTATGCGATATATTATCTTCGTTAATACGACACATATTTATGTTTAAATATAAACGAAACTATTATCAAAGACGAGGTAACACAATTATACGGTCCAACGTTAAAAACATGACTGGTTTATCATCAGGATTTCTAATTATTTTATTAACTATGTAAAATATATACCACAGAGGTAATACACACACACACAGAGACCCAGGGTCGGACTGGCCTGGACCACAGGTCCGCGATCGCGGACTGTGCCCCCTAACTTCATGTTCATATTTTAAATTTAAATAAGATTACCATTTATTTAGTAACTGTATTTAAACATGTCTAAATATTTTGAAGGGCTCCTTATTGATTTTAGATTTATAAAATAAAATATTATCATCGTTTATCTAACAACTGAATCGTAATTCAGTATTAACATTAAAAATTATAATAATTGCTCACGGGTCTTCTGCCTTCGACTGCACGGCGTACACACACACACGCACACACACACCAATTAATACAGAATATAACAGCGAGACAACGAGAGACAAAACGGCGATTTTACGAAAAGAAATCAAACACGAAAAATGTCAGTGCCGCCAACACTATAAAAAAAGAGAAGAACAACATTTGGCGACATGGGGTCGTCCATAGAGTAATATAGAGGCGGCGTTCTGTTGTAATCACGATTAAAGATATACAGGTTGCACATCGACTACTGATAAGGTGATTACGATTTGACTATTGCAATAATTAATGTGTAGCGCTCCAAGCGGAAATATTCCATATTATAAATGTTGTATCCAAACATTTTTATCAATGATGATAATCAATTCATATTATGAAATCATTAAAATTAACAGTAAATAGTATTTTTCCTTTGAAATAAATGTAAGACATATTTATAACTTATAACTTATAAGTATTTAATAGATCTTTATATGCCAATTAACAAACAATATGTGAAAAAGTACATAATAAAAGTAGGTGCAGTAGGGTGATCATTAATTGGTCCCGATACTTGTCTGAGAATTCCAAAAAACTTCTATCAAAAATAAACAAAGTTTCATCTTTAGGAACAAGGAAGGTACTTTTATTTTTGGATTTACATGAAGGAACACAGCAAGTCATTTTAAATAACAATGTTACGATAAATACGAATACCGATTCACGGTTAATAACAAATATTACGAATACCGAAATACTTGTCATTCGAATAAATAAAAAGGCGGTAAAATATATTATATCACCTGCATATTATCATAATATGCGAGATATTTTAAAATTTGTTCTGCATTTTGACACATGGGCGCTAGTAGTTAATTATTAACAGCTGTTTTATATAGTCACTTTGTAAATCAATCTGAAAGCCGTTTATTATAGGGCGATGTGCAACCTGTATATCTTAAATCGTGGTTGTAATGTTGAAGCTCAAATTGCCTCTTAACAGTGCAACCACTTTTAAGGTCGTAACTTATTGTACCGTGGAAAATGCACCACTCCAAGATGGTTAGATACGTCATAATATTATGCATAATTATAATTATTAAATTATCATATTATTATAGTAAATAATATTCTTATTGTATCATATGATTATATGAATTTATTTAAGTGAGTATTTTAAACATAAATAAATACACATTTTTTCACTTTTTTTTTTGCTGTTTATTACTTACAACATAATAATATTAAAATTAACAACAAATTTTAAACAATTTAGAATTAGGTATACTAAGCACTTATTAATATAAAAAAAAAAAATTAAATTAAAACACATAATAATTGGGTACCTACACAATACTATATAATATAATTGAATACCTAATTAAATGTAACGTTTTAATTTATAGTTTAAAATGTATAATATGTAATGCAAATAAATAAATCATTGACCCTTGAAAAGTGTCAGTTTGTTATACCACATCCGAAGAGATGGAGTTTCATTATGACTTTTTATACTAAATTTAACGCTGTGTCTATACGCCTGACCATAGTCGGTAAGATAAGGAATGCCCGACCATGGTCGGTATGATAGAAATGCCCGACCATGGTCGGCATGATAAGGAAAGTAAAATACTATGATTTAATTATAGTAAACATATATTATAACATATATTTATAACATATTCATGATATGATTAATTTATTTGTTTACAACCAGTACAAAACCAATATTTTCATGTGCGTTTTGATTTTATATTAAATCCAACACAACTTGCATCAAACCATACTAGGCAAGAATCACATATAACACACTCCAATCCAATGTCATGGTTACAAACCGGGCATATCCATGTCATACATTTTTTTTTGGCTTTTATTACATTGAGTATGGCTTTCCATGCATCTTTGGTGCAGTAAGGTTTTATGATATGGATATTAACATCTTCTTCCATAATACCGTTGCAAATAATTTCATGGCGGCATTCAATATCCTTCTCCTCTATTAGGTATTTGTTTTTCCTAACTTGATCGACCACTTTTTTTTCGGTAAGCCATTCCATTATAATATTTTCTTTAATTGGAAAATGTTTCTGCGCAAATGCAGTAGGCTTACTAATAGCTAATCGTTTTTTTGGAAGACCTATTGTGGTTAGTTTCCTGGGTCCCTTTTCAAAAGAATTTTAATACTTCGGATTCTATCACAAAGAAAAAATCGAACAGACTGAATTATCTAAACGAGATTTTCATGCCACAGACAGTCGAAATTCATAATTATCATTATTATCGTAGTTAACAATCAAAGTCGACCGTAATCGTTACGGTATCTATAAATCTAAAAATAATTTTCAACGAAATAAAAATCGACGATAGCCACCATAGATTGTCACAAACCTTATCGCGTAGTATTGAACTATTATATATATATTATATGTGTATATCTAACATAATAACAAAATTTTAAAATAAAACATAATCATTTATCATTGTCTATATTTTCTATAATAATGTGTAATTTAATGAAAAAATATTTTTTTGGGGGGGGGCTTAAGCCCCAAAGCCCCCCCCCTTGGGTGCGCCACTGATTTAAACAGAATACAATTGAGATAAATTACCATACAAATATATTATTCAATAAACCCCAAACATTCAAATACAGGCGCATTAATTCGTGTATGGTCGGGCATTCCTTATCATACCGACCATGGTCGGGCATTCCTTATCATACCGACCATGGTCGGGCATTCCTATCTTACCGACTATGGTCGGGCGTATAGACACAGCAGGTCAGGCATTCCTTTTGAGATTCACGTATGTTATAGAAATAGATTTAATTAATAGCACAACATGATCTGTTAATGGACTATTGCTTTCACTACTGTGATATTTAAGTGATTCAAATATTCTGGAGTTGTTTATAAAATGACTAAGAACCTTTGACTGGATAAATAGTTTATTAATAGCTTTATTATTATAATCATAAGATTTTAAAATTTTTTCAGTATGGAAACATATTGACATCACATCATCACTAGGGTAGGTCAATCCACCTTTATTACCACCTTTTTGTTTTAATGTAATCAATGAATTCATGAAATCTCCTTTATTTACAGCACATAAAGCTGTTAAACATGGTTCACATCTAAGAACAGAAGTTAATTTGTGCACAACAAATCCAGCAATATAAATTATTACTTCTTTTGAAAAATCACTATGAATATAGTTATTTTGGCAAGTAATATAATCGTGGTCTGATACAAAATTATTATGAATAATTGAATTTTCTTCTGAATCTACTATATTGTCATAATTATTATTTGAACTATTGTTAATAACTTTAATTGGATCAGAACTTGAATAATGTAAAATATCTATGTGGTCCAGTGGAATACAATTACCAGTATTAAAATGTTCAATATTATTTTGTCTAATGACCAATTTTTTATAAGCTGACCGAAACTGTCTAGCAGTTGGGTTATTATTATGCCCTCCCATGGCTCTTACACTTCCAAAAAATAGCTCTAGATGGTCCTGACTTAACCTATATATGGGAATATGATTTAAATAACCAGGTTCAATTAACCTAGAGTATAATTTTAACAAAGAATTCAAACATGAAATAAATCCAATGAAACCCGTTTTTCGTTTAGATTCCAACACTGGTATAAACTTCATATTTTCTTTTATTTTTAAACCTTGGACATACTTTGTGAATCTGGAAGTAAAATCAGAAATTTCTTTATAATTATCTTTACATAAAGCTTTTTTATTACCAATACATTTTAAAGATCTCGAGTTACAAATATCGAAAGCATTATTAAATAGCTCAATGAATTGTACAGTAGCATCAGATTTTGAAAATTGATTTAAGTTTAAGTTATATTGACAAAATTTCAAAGCATCAGCTACTGATTGGCTTAGAAGTTGAGTAGCAAGCTTAACCTTCATTTTATTTTTGAAAAAGAATATATGCTGTTTTCTGATTTTATTTGCAAGATGACAACATTCTTTTTCTTGCAATAAAAATAACTCTTTTATGAAATTAAAATCAATAATATTATCATCATAATCTAAAAATTGTTGTTTTTCAGCAAAAGCATTTCTGACTAATTTTATCATATGCGCCGGGTCTAAGATTATTTCTACAGGTATATCAATATTATTTTTTTTAAAAGCATAAGTTGTAATTAAATTATCTATATTATAGTTGCAATCCAATGCTTGTGCCATTGAACAGTTACTAGAGCATCCATCAAATGTTAGACTAATAACTTTTACACCTGTGTCATGTATTAAATCTAAAGCGTGACGAACAAGTTCAACTTTTTGACAGCTGTTCAATTTAGATACTAAAAAATAACCAATTGGCAATTTCCAGTGTTCATTAACACCAACAAGCATAAAAACAAAACATTCCTTAGCAACTTCCAAGCTGTCACTATTTAAGCCATTCCCTAGATCCACACGTCCATGATATGTTTCACCATCATACTCTAAATGTTGGCGGATGGCCATTTCGTCCATCAAGAGTGCACAAATAATTGGATGTTTGGAGTTTTTGGTTTTAATTGTTAAAGTTTTTAACGCCTCTTCAGTAAAACCGGGACTAGCATTGACATGTGAGTACCATTTACATAACGTGCGTGTATGTGGCAATATTGTGTTAAACTCTTTTCGAACATATTCATAAGCTTTTGAAGAAAAAAAATGAAGCGATAAAGCAAATTGGCGTAATTCTGGGCTATACTTTTTAGGTACTTGTTGACCCAAATTTTTTTTAGCCCAGTTGGTAATCAGATTTCTATGCTTACCAAAACTTTCCATTAGTATTTCAATTTCATCAACATTTAATAAGTTTTTATTTTTGAGTTGAAGAAGTATTTGTTTCATTGATGCTATTTTTTTACGCTGTCGTCTAACAGTTTGATTCAAAACTTTTAACCTTTTTGTCTTGATTAAAACTTCACTCGATAAGGCACGAATCCCATGTTTTAAAAATGTACGATTTGGCGTATCAGTTTCATTAGGTTTACTGGCCTCTATGTAGGATGATTTTACATGTTTCTAAATAAATCATGATAATAATTACCTAATAATGTATTATAATTATTAATTTAGTTAGATTTTAAATGAAATACAATACTTACCTTTACTGCTGATTGTTGAATACTATTGACTGTCGTTGAATCATTGAGACTGCATTCATCAAATGGTACTATTCCATCAAACTGGATATTATTGCTGACCTATATGAGCATAATACCATATTATAACTATAATATTAATTATTATAAATTACAAATTACTTTCACTAATGTCTTATTGGGTTGCACACTTATCTCAGAAATACTTGAACTTGAAGTACAAGTTTTAACTTCATTGGTTGATGGTATAGTAGCAAACTCTAGACACTTCACTTTAGCCTAAAACATTATAACATTTATTAATTTAATATAATATCTTATTATTTAAAAGAAAAGAAAAATAACATACATATTTTGCTCTTGATATTATGATATATGGAACAGATTCTTTTTCAAGCAACCTTGTTCTTTTATAATTAATAAAATTTTTTTTGTCAAAATGAGACGAACAAACAACACTATATTTAGTGACTTTATTGGTGAGTAAATTATTTTCACAAACAAAATCAAGCCACTTTTCTCTTATCCTTTCATTATTAGGAAATCTAAAATAGACATATAAAATAAAAACATAAACAAGTTAATTTGTGTATCTAAAATTTCAAAATCATATACCTAGTTAAGTGCTAAGTTCTGAGAAGTTAAAAAGTTAATAATTAATACTTATAGTTAATAGTAAATATAAAATCAATATACTTGTGGAATGTTATGTTTTCAGCATTACTTTTTCCATTCCTTGATCTTCCACAAATGAAACAACTCGGCATAATATTATATATAAGAAAAAAGGATAATTAAATAATAATATAATGGAAATACTTTGCACTGGGACTGGGCACTGTTTAGAACTAAGTGTTTCAAAAGTTTAACAATATTATGACTTACTTTTTTTGAATAAACTTGTAAACCAAGCACCCCTAGTCCCTACAATCAAATGTTCAATGAAAAATTAAAATTTTAAGCCTATAGGTACTATAATATGTCTTAAAGGACTTATTAGTTATTAATGTTATTATTTATTAATAATTTATTATTATGTGGTACCAATAGAGCAAGTATTACTGAATATGTACGGTAGTGTACAATTGTATGATACAATAATATGTATAATATTATGGCCATCCCGTAGCACATTTACCTCTGTACAATAGTTACTCTATTAAAAGTGGGCACACTGATGAGAGGCAATTTGCGCTTCAACTCTTTCACACAGTCATGACAGGGAACGGCGTCTCTATATTACTCTATGATATATACTAATACTAATGTATTAGTATATATCTGTGGGGTCGTTCTCCGACAAACACAAATTTGATAACATAATGTAACCTCAAATATTCTCCGATACCAACATAATTTGTATTAAATCGATATTAGGGAAATGTTGTATCAAAATATACCACCATACTTGTTGGAGACCCGGAGACCAGAGTATCGGACTATTACTGAATAAAATATAATATTCGAACAGTGCACAAATATTAAAAATAAACCAAACAATTTTATTCTTGCAGAACTACAGTCTACAAGTTGTACGGTCTGTGATTAAACTCCGATTAAGCTTAATCACTGATAACAGATTATTTAACCAGCCAAATTCGGCCGATTAAACTGTGATTAACTTTAATCACAGACTGTACAACTGGCCCTTAGTATTTACTATATTTGTTTCTAATTTATATATATTACACTTAAGACGTCAGTGGTGTAGCCGTCATGAGACTATTAAAATTAACTGCGGAAGTATATACAAATATACGTTCGCGTAATGAACTAAATTAATTGCTATTACTAAATTAAATTCTGAAAATGCATTGTTATTTAAAACACATTTTAAAATAAATAATAATACGTGTTAAACAAATTACTGTCTTCTTTGATTTTTAAATAAACAGTATGCTAAATAATTTCATATTATTGTTTATTGTCATTATAAGTATACTTAGTTACTGTATTGTCATATTGACAACATAATTATTATTAAGGTTTAGTAACTTTAATAAAAATATAAAGGAAATTTAATTTTTATGAGGTTCCTTTAATAGTAACCTATAAAAAGGTATAAAGTATTTTGAAAACTGAAATATTATTAACTGAACAGGGAAAGTTTATTGAGCTTCATAATATAAGGTATAGGCTAAAGTAAAATGTTATCCATCTTATATTTTTCTACATTAGTACATGCATTAATAAACCACAAAATTGTACAACAATTGCATGTACATACTCTATAATAGACGTTTATAGAAAAGAAGTTTGGATATTTTGTTTTTACAGTTGGTCACTCTGACTGTCGGAGTAAAAGTTGGTTGTTATCATTTGTCGGAGAACGGCCCTCTTTATTCTTATTATTCTTATTTACGATTGAAAAAATAACTATAAGTTAAAGCACTCTTAATGTATATGTAACTATTTAATATTATAAATATTTAGTTATTTAAAGTTAAAAAAATGTGCTTTTATAAAAGTTCTAAAATTATCTTCATAAACAAATAATATATTATATTAAATTAAAAAACTAAACACTGATATAAATAAATAAAATAAAATAAAATAGGTGCTTATTTACTTATATTTAAATATATAAAAAAAAATTTGAATAAAAAAAACTTAAAATTAATTATTATTTTAGTTTTACCTAGTACGGCTTTTGTATATTTCATGCATCCAGTATCTTCTTTCCTTGGATTTTCTTTTTTCTTTAATTTTTCTTTTAAATACTCGCCACTTAAAATGACAAAATACGCAACTCTGGCCGCCGCCATCGCTACTGTCGCTGCCACTACCACCGCCGTCCATGAGTCATGACACGGTGTCAGTGTTTGTATACAGCGCGTACTATAGTGATCACATAATTTTACGTGTTTGCATACATACACAACATTTTCGTTTTTGCGTGCATACAGTTTTTTTTACAGTTTTTTTGTGTAAAAGTTTCTCCCACTCTACCATCTAGTCGCCACCGTAAATTCCCCCACTCACTACGTGTAACGGGCGGCTAATATCACAACCGCCGCCACCGGGCGGCAGCCGGTGGTTTGTATACACCGGCTCAAATAACATACACGAAAAAAATAATACCTGGCGACCGGGGCATTTATTATGTATTCAACAACAATGCAAATAATATGTATGTAATATCAATTTTTTTATTTATGCATTTGTTTATGTATATCAACAAAAATGAATAATTGTACATAACATCATACACTTTATAATATTCATTAAGTAAAAAAAAAAAAATTAAAATAAAAAACAAATTTAATTAATATCAAAAAAAGTAAAAATAGATAAAATATAAATAAATTAATCACAATCACAAATCAGAAGAACTTGTATCACCTGTTCCTATCGTTAGAACATGACGATCTTCTTCGGGTTGTTCGTCCATCACTGAATCCGTTGCGTGTCTTCTATGTCCCAAAACTTGTCTTCCACCTTTTTTACATGTTCGATAAAATTTTTCCACATTTCCGGAGTTACGCGTTCCACGCCTTTCTTTAATAACTCGAGCACGTCTTTTAATTTGAAGGTGTTGTTATGCGTTTGGACATAACTTTTTACAGACGACCACGCGAGCTCGATCGGATTTAGCTCGCAGTGGTATGGCGGTAATCGCAATATGATTTTTTTCTTTTCTTTTGCGTACTCATCAATTACGTATTGGTCGTACTGATTTTTTATGTCGTTGACTTTTTCCATTAAATCGTTTTTTACAGTAGGATGTTCAACGATCACACCTTTATTTTCAAGCCAATCAATAATTGCTTGTTTTCTCCACGACTTTACTGGTATCCTATGTTTCTTCACGGAGTGATATGAGGCATTATCCATTACAATGATGCCGTTTTCTTTGAATAATGGCAGAGTTTTAACAAACCATTCATAAAACGTATCGCCATTTATCTCATCGTGGTAGTCCGTAGAGTTGGTTTTGGATTCAAAACACAAAAGGCCCCCCGGCACAAAACCGTCTGACGAACCGATGTGTAATACAATGAGACGCTTACCTTTGCCGGAGGGTTCCTTTTGTCCTGTGGTGAGGCCTCTGAGGAATGCATCTCTTTGTGATGTGACCGTGGTATCAACCCATGCTCTGTTATGCGTCTCACCTGCGTTGACCCACGTCTCGTCCAAATAATATATTGGCCTGTTCTATGCTCGATAATGCCTTATTTTAAACAAATATCTTCGGTGCCAAGATATTAGATCTTCTCTTTCTATAAGAGCACTGTTCCGATTTTTTTTCACATACTCAAATTGCAAATCTTTCAATATTTTTTGGAAAGACGAACGTTTCAGGTCTGGTAATGTTTCGTCTTCATTAATGGCAATTAAGACTTTTGGTACTGTTGGCACCTCACGTTTCCTCCAAAAATCATGAATTTTTTGCCGTATGGCATTTTTATCAAACTTGTCCACTTTTTCAAGTATTGTAGGTTTCACTCTTTTTTTGTTGGGTGATGACACTGTACCTTCTTTCTTATACTCTGCCAATGTGGTTTGTACCGTACATTGCCCAATACCGGTGGTTTTTGAAACTGAAACGATCATTTCTTTGTAGGACAATTGGCGCATCTCCGGATTTTCAAGCTGTTGTTTGACTTTATCTTTATAGACATTTATGATCATTTTCTTTTGACCAGTACCAATCAACTAAAGAAAAAAATGTACAAAAAATATATAATTAAAAATTAAGAATTTGCAATAGAAAAATAGTATACAACCACTTACTTTTCCTTGTGTGTTTTTTTGGCAGGAGAAACATGTACGACGTCCATGTCGTATTGGGTAGTTGGTATAAAAAAACAATAAAATACTTATACACAAAAAAACTGTGAAAAAACTGTATGCACGCAAAAACGAAAATGTTGTGTATGTATGCAAACACGTAAAATTATGTGAACACTATAGTACGCGCTGTATAGTATACAGCTACTTATATGTCCAGTGAAATCTGCTAAAAACGCTAAATCACAAAGCCAATTAACATCACGCATTTGAGGAAAACTATCACCTCTATCTTCCAAAAATTGAACAATATCATCCAATAAATCACGAAATCTTTGAAGAAATCTACTTCTACTTAGCCATCTTACATCCGTGTGCAAAATTAAATCTACTTCCTTGTTTTCATTTTGCATTTTAAATAGACGTCTTTGAAGAGGTTTTCCTCGGATAGAATTTACTATTTTGAAGGTCGAATCCATCACGTCTTTTGTATTGAGCCTCTTACTGGCTAAAACTTGCTGATGAATAATACAATGGTAGCTCAGAAAGTCAGGAAAATCATCATCTTGTTTACATAAAGCAATGAACCCGTTATTGCGTCCTGTCATTGCTGCTGCTCCGTCGGAAGTTATTGACACCAATTTGAAAAGTGGCAATTTCATCAAAGTGACCCTCTCCTTAAAACTGTTAAAAATATCAAGACCTCTGGGCTCTGGTTCTTCCTTTTAACGAAATCATGCAAAGTAATTCCTCTTTTGGTGTAAAATCATTCATTATCATTCTTATAAAAACAATTAGTTGAGCTGTGTCAGATACGTCAGTGCTTTCATCAATTTGTAATGAAAATGTAACACACCGATCAATATCGATTTGTAACTGCTCTGTTACGTTTTGGCTCGAATTTTCAATTCGTCGCATTACAGTGTTTCGAGATAGTTGTAAATCAAGGATTGCTTTTTTTATTTCTACCTTATTCTTGAAATTTTCAAACAAAGGATCTGCTATTTCTTCCAAGACACTTTTTATGAATTCACCGTCTGAAAAAGGTTTACATTTTACCGCTATTTTATGACTTACAATAAAGGAAGCGATAGTTGCAGATCTTGATTGATTTTGTGGTTTTAAAAATATGTTGCGCTGAGCAATTAGGCCACATTTCAGTTCATACAATTTTTGCTTTCTCTCGGTGGAATTAAGCGGATAATCATTTTCGTACTTGCCATGCATTGTGTTGAAATGCCTCTCTAAATTTCCTTTTTTTGGCATTGCAACAGAAGTATTGCAAATTAGACAACAACATTTTTCACTCACCATAGTAAAGAAGTAGTCTATTTCCCACTTTTCGTTAAAGTGATATGTTTTGGCTCTTTTGCTCATGTTGATACGATTGTATTAGAAAATAATTCTATGTGCGCACTTGATAAATACAATTCACACACACGATACACGAGTCACGAATGCGATACTACGAACAACTGATCGATTACACTAAAATGTGTTATAACTTGAAGGGCAATACTAGAATAAGATAATATTAATTTATACTATGTATATATGTATATATTTATTATATTTATTGTAACTGTCATTGCAGACTGGTTCGATTTATCAGTTTATACGAACGCGATAAAGGCCATTAATAGGAAGTAATGCGGGCTATCCATCCTACAATTATACGATAGTTAATAGATATCAGTGTATAATCTTGTTTTTCATAGTTATTTATTGCCCTTTTTCTAAATCTAATTTTTATATTCGTGGGATATACAAAGATTCACAAATTGTTCAAAAATTTAAGAAAATGCGAAAGGGTGTCGCGATCGACTTGAATTCATCTCGCGATCGACCGGTTGGCCACCCCTGCTGTATACAAACACTGACACCGTGTTAAGGACGGTGGCGCCGTCGGTGGTAGTGGCAGCGACAGTAGCGATGGAGTCTGGCCAGAGTTGATGGCGGCCAGCGTTCGGGAAGGTTTAGTGGTGGGAATGCGCGAGATCGGATGAATTTTGGTCGCCGCCCAGTAGCGTTCTTACGATGGCTATACTATAGATGGTAGAGTGGCGGCACTAGAGATTCGCGGTAGAAGACACAAAAAGTGTTTCATGTGTAAGCGTCTTTCACACGAGACACTTGTCGTACACGAGTATCTGATTAAATACAATTATTTTATAA
The DNA here is from genome assembly GCA_027563435.1 of Nasonovia ribisnigri. Classification (NCBI taxonomy): domain Eukaryota; kingdom Metazoa; phylum Arthropoda; class Insecta; order Hemiptera; family Aphididae; genus Nasonovia; species Nasonovia ribisnigri. The sequence goes on from JANEHU010001507.1 coordinate 13,410, forward strand.
TTGTTATTTATTTTTCACTCAACCATGGAAGTAGAAGAAGCTCTACTACTAGCTCTATTTATTAAAAGAAAACATAATAAAAATAAAAAACGTAAAAGGCTCCATCGGGTGCATCCTATTGTTGGGGATAGATTAGAAAAGGGTATTTTTCATACCCTATTTCACTTCTTAAATACAAATCTAAATTTTTTAATTATTTTCGCCATGTCGAGTAAATCTTTTTTTGAACTACATAATTTAATAAAAAATGACACGAAAAAAGAAGACACAAAAATATATGAGGAGATCTATTTCAACCGAAGAACGACTTGCAGTTACGTTAAAGTATGTCTTATCACTTATCACTTATCAGTAATATTTTTAATATATCTTTATAATTAATAATGTAGAAATGTTCTATAATTTTTTTGTAATACGAAAGCGTTTTATTGCTAAACGTTGTCTGTATAACCGTTAATAATTATATAATTTGTTTTACTTGTTTAATTAAAACACACTACAGATTTACACATTTAAAAATACTGTAATCAAGTTGTATATTTCCGAATGATAACAAAATTATTAATATTAAAAAAAAAAATCTTTCTATTTAATAAGTTATTAGAAATAATATTTTTAGGTAGTAGGTAGGTAGTTCCTAACAACTATATTTAATACAATATTTAAATGTTAAAAATAAATTGTTATCCTCTCCGTATAACATTATATAATTAATAAACACTGGTAAACATGAATTGTTTTACTTTTTTAAATTGTGTCGTTGAATTGGCTAACATAGCTTGCCAAACTTGAAGAACTTGATTGAGATACATCTACTTTCGTATTAGATAAAATATTTTGAGATGATGATGGTGTTGGAGTGCGAAAACGTTGATGTTGATTGTTTTGTAATGGATGAACGCTGGGATACAAACTTTGAAAGTTTGGATAAGCCTGTGGTCTTTGGTATAAAGTAGGATATTGATGCAGTGTCGAATTTAGTTTACATTGAGTATCAAAATGTGAACCATCTGAAAAATGGGTATTCTGTTGTCGAGATTTTTTTGCATTAGAAATCGTTTGCATTATGCTAAGTTTCACTTCCATTTTATTTTCCTTTGGTACTTGTTTAAGATCATTGATAAGGTATCCATTGATTTTGTCATTTCATTTCGATTTTCTAAGCTTTTTTGTATAGATAAAAGCAATTGACTTTCTGAATCCTTATTTTGTGTTTCTATCTTTTTGGATGGTCTTGATTGTGTGATTGTATCTTCATATACGTGTTATTCACCAGAATCATTCATGTTATCATTATCTTCATTATCTGTGGTGGATTCAGCATCAGCATAGATACTGTTCAGCATCATTGTCATTGAAATTTGATATAATTTGTTTATTTCCAACACACGTTGAAAGAAAAGATAACTGATTGTAATAAACATACGTTTTCCATGATTTACTGCCTGATCCAGATTTCATTGTCTTTCTTTTAGACTGTTCACGGGCATATGAATTTCTAAGGCTTTTCCATTTTCGTTGTAGATTTTGCACTGTAATAAAAAATAATATTCAAATTATATATAATAATATATTAATATATCAAGATAAGGATAGATTGATATGTTTTTATTTAGATAACTAATTAACTCGTTATTCAAATTATTTCACATAATAATACATTTTTTTGGGTACCTTGCTACGGGATGCACTTTAACAGAATTGCATTACAGTTATAGAATTTATGTTTCAACTTTGAGTTCTATTATTCAAGAGATGTGTAAAGCTATATGGACAAACTTAAGGATAACTTATATGCCAGGACCAAAACAAGAAGATTGGTTGAAAATTGCAGATACTTTTTTGAACGTGACAAATTTCCCTAACTGTATTGGGGCAATCGACGGGAAGCATATCCGCATTGTAAAGCCAGCACATAGCGGATCCTTGTACTATACCACAGAATAGATTAAATCAGAATGGAAACTCTGGCCGCCCAAATTATAGTCCGCCATATTGAAAGGGCTCAGCAGTTTTCCCAGATAGAAAAAAAAATGTTTATATTATTTATGTACTATTTGGTTACACTGTTTATCGAGATGTTTTCACTTTTAACCCGCCACATTTTGTAAATAACCTTAAGATAAACATTTTCAATCCTTTGAATCAACTCCTTTGTGAACTACCTAAACCCTTCCCTTATTGTTTGTTTGTTATTGTCAATAGACATAGAAAGACGCATTTTGTTTACTTGTATTCTAATCTCCTCGTGTTTCTTATGATTTTCGGAAACACTTCAAACACTTGTATCTTGTGTAGTTGTGTTATTAGTAGTTTTTAATAATTTGAAACATAATTATTTATTATTACTTTTTATTTAAAACATTTATTAACATGTATAATACAAATACATCTTACAATAGCCCTTGTGGCATGAAATGCTGCTTTCCTGGGTGTCAGAGTAAACGAAAGGACAACTCATCACTTACACAGATAAGCTACTTTTCATTTCTTAAGGATAGTTCTAGGTAATAGGTATGCATTATTTTAATTTGTCTTTTTATTATTATTATGGATAAACTAGCTAATTTTTCAAGCTTATGGCTCACAGTAGAAGAAAAATCAAATAAATTAGCAATTTCCTAACTTGTATTTCTTCTAATAATAATCTAATAAGTTATAAGGTCATGTTAAACCTTGTTATTGTTGTATCAGTTATGTATTATTATTTATTATTATTATTATTATAGATGTAAAAGTTGGTTGGAAAAATGCAATTACAAATCGTTGATTTCTATTGACCCTGTTATTCTGAACAGAAAATACAGACTTTGTTCTTTGCATTTTGAAGACAAATTGTTTAGTAACCATAAAAAAAATAGAATTAAACCTGATGCAATACCATTATACCAACAATATTTGAACATTCGGTTGAAGGGGTTCCGGTCGTTGAACAATTTCAAATTCCATTGAATGATATTGTTATAAGTGATAATCCACCATCTTGTTCAACGTTTAATGCAGGTAAATATAATACTTCTACACCCATATTAATATATTATACTGTATCATATTTTTAAAAATTGAAATTGTGATTTTTGTGTTGCATAAACAAAAAAGTTCTGAAACTCTAATTAATATCGCAATTAGGAACTAAACAATTAAATAAAACCCATTAAATATTTTTTTTTATCTTAGACTTGTCTGCTATTAACATATCAATTACCACCTTAGATGCATCAACATCATCTGAAATTGAAATAAGTAGTACAGGTGTTCAAACACCTAAGTATCTGTCTGCAAATACTCTACGGAAACTTAAACTTCATGAGCAGCTTGCGGTAGAAATTCAAATGAGGAAAGAATCTGAAGAAAGAGAAAATGATTTGTTACATAAAATTAACACTTTAAGTTTACAGTTGGCTGAACGATATTCTGTAGACTATTGTCTTAAGGTGTGTCAGGAAAATTTAAAGCCTACATTATTTATGTTGGTTAATTTTCAAATGAAAAATATGAAAAAACAACAGAAGGGTCATAGGTATTCAAATGAGATAAAACAACTTGCTCTTAATATTTATTTTCTAGGTCCTAAAATTTATAAATTACTACAAAATTCTTTATCTCTTCCTACTAGTAGAACCTTAAGAAATGTTACAAGTAGATATGAAATTAATTCGGCCGAAAACATTTATTGAGACTCTCAACCAATGTAATTCTGCATTGTATCCATCAATACACACATTTTTGCAGATTGGTGCAACTCTACCCGTTTCTGTGGAAAGTGAACGGTCTTTTTCTTGTCTTCGAAGATTGAAAACATATCTGCGTTACAAGACTGGTGAGGAGCGATTAAATGGATTGATGCTATTAAACTTATACAGAAACGTGGAAGTGATTTGTGAAGAGGTCATTGATATAATGGCAAAAAAACCAAGACGTATAGATCTTGTTTTATAATTTAAATTGAATTGACAAATTTTAATAATTAATTATTAATCTATGATATGTAATATGTATATGTTTATAGTATAAGTGCCTAAAATAAATAGTAAAAGTGTAATACAGTATGAATAATATGATATTTATGAATACCTACTTTAAATTTTTTCAAACCCCCCCCACCCCCGAATTTTTTTACTAGGTTCGCCCTTGATGCTGAGGAACAGAAACAAGGTGCTAGGGAATCAATGAGGACACCTCCACCACATATACAAATTCTAGTAAGGCTACATCGATCAAATCTATAAACATTATGATTAAACAACCCTGGCTAAAAGCTATTTATAGAATTAGTTACCCATGTCTCGGTTTAAACAAAAAATATATAATTAAAACTATAAGTATTAAATCAAAAACTATAAGAATTTCGTCCTTAGACTACGCCGATAGTATGTAAATAATATGTTATTTATAGCTTAAACCTAACCTAACCACATATTTAAAAAATGTAGGTATTTGGTTAAATGAATAGTGTTAAAATTTGTTTATTGTAAAATATACAATAAAATAAATACACATTATTACAATGGTATTTATGCCGGATCCACGGGGATTGTGGCCAATATTCTGGCCACAATCCGCGCATCCTGGCCTTGCGTGTGATCGACTGTCCGCAACGTAAACTTTGTCTGTTGGCGTGTCAACTGCCGTGCCTTGGCACCAACCGTGAGCGCGTACTCAGAGTGCGTGTCGAACGCGGACCCATCCATGGCCACCGTGATAGGAAGTCCGGTCCGCCTCAGCACGGCTGACAGCCCAGCGGCGATCAGGTTCGCAGACCGCCTAGTAACGCACCGGCACGCGTACCGGAACAGCACGCAGTCCATGTCCGACGGGTTAGTCACGTTCAGCACGCCGGTCAGGACAGTCCGGACGCCATCATTCGACAGACTGCTGTCTGACTCGACCAGCCACAAGTGTTTGGCTTTGAGCGCGTACTCTGTGTTCATGGCGGTCGTAGTTCTCCCTTCAAACATCGCCTGGTTCGAGGCTATCTCCAAAACCGCCTCGCGCACCAACTCAGCCATATACATGCCTGCAATAATGGACCGAAGACGACGGACCGACCGCGGTGACTATGACAGTATTATTGTTATAAATTTGCATATTTTTTTTGCTCATTTGATTTGTAATAGGTACATAAGCTTAAGTTTCAATGTATAACTTTAAGGATGAATTATCAAAAGTATTTTGGATATCGTTTGATGAATAAACCCGTTTTAAATAGTCATAATAATTATAATTATATGATGGAAAACGTTATACATTAAAACTAAAAAGTTCTGAGATTTTATTGGGGATTCAAAACCAATAATATTAATAGTTATTAATACTTAGATATTCGTAATTGAATTACGATTCTAATGTAACTAAATTGCAGTAAGAATAAGTAAGAACCTCAAGAAAAATAGAAATAAACCGACTGAGGATCGGCCACACCTACCTCGCACATGAAAAACCAACCACCAACGGAATGCATCTCATGCGGAGTTACCCATCCAGTAAAACATCGGATGATGAAATGCAGATGAAATGAAGAAGAAAGAGAAAAACATAAAATATCAACGAACCTATATGATATGATATAATCGGACCCGACTGTCAGCAGTTTGTATACAAACACACAAACAGATAGTTATAGCTTTATAAGTCATTAAGTCCCCCTCCCTATATTATTGTAATCAAATTGGTACCAAAAAATAGTAAAATATAATGTATAAACTAATGGTCCGTGTCGCAGAAGCTAAAGATCGATTTAAAAAACATTGCAGTAGTCTAGTGGGTGTGAACTAAATGATTATTAAAAAATAATATAAAATATATTAAAATTGATACTATAATACTCATTGTGACAACACGCAGATCCCTCCTTTAAAAAAAAAAATTAATAACTAAATTTTTTTTTGTTTTTAAGCACTTATTTTTAATTCACACATTGTAGAACATTGAACACGTCTCATATAGTTTTTAGAATTTAAAAACTGTAATAATAATAATATATTTCTTTTCAGAATAATATTATGCATTGATCGGCTAGACCTATGCGCAAAATACAATAATAATAATAATAATAATAACAACAGTAACAATAATAATGTAATATCGAAATCGCGATAATACGGTTAGATTGAACGCAACTCGCCTGAAGTCATTTTCTCATAAATTTGCTTGCCGGGATTTTGGGATCGAGCGTCGAGCCGGCGGTCATACACCGTCAACAGGTGGTCGAGAGCGCCGTCCTCACCGAAAGCACCCCATTCGGTGTTGATGACGGTGCGGCCGAATTCCGACACGTAGCAGCAGTTGCAGCCGTCGTCCACGACGAGCGCGGCACGCGTGTCCGGCCTGTCGGCTGCGCTGTGCATTATAGCCACGCACGCGTCGTTCAGAACGGCCACCGGGCCCAGGGCCACGTCAGCCCGGGCTGCGGCCGCCCGCCACTCGGCCGCCACGTCCCGGCTCATTGCGTCCGCACAGTCGAACCCCTTGGTCCACCGGCACAGGCTGGCCGCACCACCCAGGGCCCCGGCGTGCCAGACCGGGAACCCGAACGTCAACGCCAGCGGCACCCCAGCCCGTCTCACTTGAAACTCGTCCGCGAACTCGGCCAGTCCGCTAGCCACGTGGTCGAACAGATTGGCCACCTTGCCGGTAATCAGGGTGCTGGGCGTCAGTGGGTGTTCGCGCGACCTGATCCACACGTCGTGCGCACCCAGCAGGGTCGTCAACCGCGTGCGGAACCTGTCGCCGTGGCACAGATCCAGGCTCAAGAACTTGCTGACGACCGCATCCGTGGCCGCGGGCGGGGACGGACGCGGTACGCGTGTGTCCCAGCACCTTATTGTGGCCAGCGCGCCAGGCTGTCCGTTGCGCCACAAACCCGCGTCCATGGCGTCCGACATGCGGCGCTCCACGACCGTCAGCTCGTCGTCGGACACTTCGAACTTCCGGCCAACTTGCTCGGCGTTCAGTCGCATCCGGAACATCTGCGAATAATTGCTTGTAAAATTGCTAGTAAAATTGCTTGTAAAATTGCTCATAAGCCTCCGAAAGTTGCTCAAGTGGCCAAGAACTCGACAAAAATTTGAGGTGGTGGTAACGCTCGGTAACATTTTGCACAGTGTTTCGTTAGTGTTAGTTTTGTAATATTGGTTAAATTTTAGTTCATACGTATTAAGTGCGTTGTAAAAGTTTAATGTTATTATATGTTTATTTATTTTGTTTTTTGTTTATTTCATGTTTGTCCAGTGACGTCGTTTCAAACAAATTACCAAACATATGTGTTAGCGTTATATACAGTGTGTTTACAGTTTTGCACTGTGCTATGCGCCTCAGTCAATGGACTTCATTTACGAATTCAAAAACGGTTTCAACAAATTATTAATTTATAATTAGATTACAATATTTTTAGTTTCACCTAAAATCCAAATTGTAATGAAAGTTCTCGAGTTTTTAATTAGAATTAGTTTCTAATTTACAGAGTTAATGTAAATAATAATATAATGTTAAATAAACAATATCTAATTTTTTATAATAATAAGGTCTAATCAGTTGTGTAGCGTACACTTGCGTACAAGTGACGATGGCGGGATAGGATACGGTGTAGTTGAATACAAAATGTGACCCTTCAATGTATTTCACTGTTTATTTTAATAACCGCACAACGACGTTACACCTTTGATTACAATGACAATATAATTTAGAGTACTTGGATCAACAAATGCTACTATAGCTGTTAGAAAATACACAATTCACTCGGATTCCAAATTATTAATTTGTCAATTAAATGTCCATGGCCTGGCGTGGAGGTGCAAGGTGCTTGCACTATAAAAAAAAAGTCTTTTCAGAATAAGAATTCCCACTTTTGCGCATGCAACTGAGCCGGCGGCAGCCGTCAGACCCCCCTGGCGAGTGTCAGCCATGCTGTGATTGGTTGCCAGTTGTCGACGGCTGCCGTCACGCGTCGCTATCGACAGCTGCCGCCGTGCATACAGTTGATCATAATAACAATTTACAAAATCATAATAATTATTACACTACATTATTATGTTATAATGTATATTTTTTTTCTTCACCATGTTTCTTACACTTTTATCTTATTGTTAAAACCTAACACAATGCTTAAGTCGCATACAATTATTATCAAACCAAATATACCAACACATGTAATTTAAATAGGAAATTAAAACTAATAAATAAATACAAATTCATATTTACAAAATGTACTAATATTTTTTAAAAAAGTCATTTTTTTAAACAATTATTTACAAAACTTAAGAGGACGCCACACCCGCATGCGTTGTCTCCGTCTTACAAATGTACAACATAGCAAAAACTGTTTTGCGCGGGACAACTTTTATCTTTCTGTGTTTGTAGTAGTGGCTCCAAAATATCTGAACATATTGGGTAGAAAATTACCTATGCAACAGCGTAGCAATATTTTAGATAACATAAATACAATAAAAGTTATTCGCTTTTAAACATTTCGTTTTTTGTTTTTTTTTTATTTGCTTATATAACATAATAGGATAGTGCTATTAAAATAAAAGCACGATGTTGCATAGATAAAGTTCTTCTTTACGTGTTGTGAAAATTTGGTAATTCTACAACAAATTATGGTGCGAGAAAAGTTGTCCCGCGCAAAACGGTTTTTGCTATGTTGTACATTTGTAAGACGAAAACAACACATGCGGGTGTGGCGTCCTCTTAAGGTACATTTTCGTTATTAATCAGAATCTGAATCCGTTTCAGATGATGACGTGTGTTCCGTAATGGGGTATACGGTCAAAAAGTCCGGTATGAAAAAAGTTGGACAAAAAGTCCGAGCACATTTTTACTATCGGACAAAAAGTCCGAAAATACAAAATTGTCTATTACCTAAATTTTTTTTATAATTATAATATACTTTATATATAGATGTGAAATTTTCAGATCTGCAATATCGATAAATCCTGTTTATGATTCTGCAGGCGTAATTAACTCGATGAACAATACATTTGAAGTAGCGGCTGGACGTTTTACCAATGATAGCACATGCTCGACATATGGTCGAAACGTACATTTAATGTCACGCAAAATCATCGTCGGATAACACATAGCAGATTTTATTGTAAAAGTATTATTACATAACTTCACCCTTTTATTTCTATCAATATTATAAGTTATAACCTAAAATATAATATACATATTTACACATTTACAGGTATACAAATATTTAATACTTTTTTTAAATACATAATACTTCAATAATTAATAACCAAATGTAATTTTAAGTACTTAAATTAATTGTTTTTTTTTTAAATTTATTTTCAATAGGATTTAAAACACAGTATACAATATATAAAGTGTCTTTCAATTTATTTCGTTTATCTGGTAAACAGCAGAGTAATTACACATATTACTACAAACATACTCATTTTAAATACAAATTTTCTAATTATATATAAATACATAATATATATTGTAATATCTTATATAAACACCTTTAACATAAATATTCCTAATTTTTTTATAACAATTTTTTTAATAATATTTCTGTGATATAATATCAAATATAATAATGTTATTAAAGAGTTTGGTTAGGCTATGTCACAGAATAAATAGAAAGGATTCCAATTCATTGTAACAAAATGGTCTGACATATTGGAATTCATCAAATTTCTCTAGTATCTTTTGTATTGGGTTATTCTTATTTTTTGAAAATTTAAAACATCACTATTGTTAATCAAGGAATGTGGAGAATTAAATTTTTTCGTCATAAATCATAATAGACAGTATTATATTAGTATTATAGTTGTACATTTTTCACAAAATACATACATTGAACCTTAATATATTTAAAAAAGAAATATGACTAAGTAGATAAAAATACATATATTGATACTTTTTTCAATCATAACTCTGAGTGAAATTTGTGAATAATTCCAAAATTAAAAATTAATAATTTATAATATATAATATATAAATATTATCCAGCTCAAAATATCGTAAGGTCTACCTTTAAAACGATAACAATGCTAAGTTGACTCCTATTGGCTATTCCTATACGGTTCATTTGAGTATTCAAAAGGATTTTTTCATTGAATATTGTAAGTCATGTAGGCATTATACGAGTTCAAATTGCATTACCTTGATATTGAATTGCGTTAACTAGATGAGATAAATACAATCTCACATTTTCATCATCGTTTAAAAATATGGGTAACCCCAATCAAAGCACATCTGCTTGAACACAAAATATTTTTTTATTAACTAATCTCACCAAAATTGTTTCCGTTGACTATCGAAAATATTCCAGAAACAAATGCGTTAACTTATGTGAGTGGTTATCTTATGAAAAAAGGCCTCGAAAAACATAAGTTGCTTTGTAAAAATAATGCAAAATATTTATTTTTGTTTTATTATTTATTAACAATGGTTTGATATAATTATGTAAACTAGTTATATTATAAATATTAATTAATTTATAATTAATAAAAAAAATATTTGATTGTATTTAATGTATTATCAGCTTTGACTTGAATAAAATAATAGTATATGAGTATTTCAATTTTGAATCCGTTACAAAAATATAATAACTAAATGTTATTTTACTACTATACGTAGTTATCCATTTTTAAATCATGTTTAAAAATATATTATGGTTTGTTCAGTTTGTTGTTTATTGTGTAAAATGAAATATAAAATCAAAATACTAATATAATAGGTACTGTCTAACTTACGATTTCACTACCTATGTATAGACACATGGACGTCCCGACGTCCGTATTTACACCACTTTACACTACACGCATGTACGTTGTTTTAATAATACGCACACTGTTAGGTTATAACATTGATTATACATAGTAAATAATTAATTAGTACCTATTCAACGTAAACAGTTTACTCGGCGCGGCGCTTTGCATAGGCAATTTAGAGCCGTTATTTTATCATTTTTATCACTGCATTACTATATAATCGTAATAATTATATTTTAAAATGAATGGATCCCTATGGTGGCAATATAAAAATAAATAAGTGGAGAGGTTATAAACAACCTTGACTCTTGAATACCTTGGTGCTTAATTTTAAATTTCGGTTATGAGGACGTTGCACACGCATGTTTTGTCACTTGTCAGTTTTCTCTTACACACACGTAGCATAGCAAATTTGGGTATCGGATTCTTACTATAGTTTATTTAGTAATTATTAATATAAGAGCAAATTAAACTTATTATTTGTAGAGGAGAATAAAAACTGTGAATGAAAAGTTTTTTCTCATATAAGTTATAAGTTCTCAAATATTTATTTAAATAAAACTAATACATTTTTGTAATAAACGATTTTAAAAATAATTTAACTTATTTTAAAAAAAATATAAAAATTTTAAATGGTTTAAATGGTTTAAGAATAAGATCAACTTTTCAGCAAATTCACAAATTATAACGTTTATTTACGTATGATAAGATTCAAGTACTCCAGCCGAAAAACTCTTCAGTCATCACAGCGATCTATTTCAAACACTCGACCTCCACCACACAACAGTCCGTCGATCAACCTTAGTACTGCACGTCTGCACACCCATAATAACCATCGTGTATACACCGCGTGTTACATGCACGTTTCATAATTATTATGTTATCTCCAAAATGTATTGACGTCGAGATCACACCGTAAATAGTGTGTGCGCATTATCATGGCGTAACAATAATTTATTATAATACATTATATACATATTAAACATATATATTAATGTGTGATAATACTATTCTCTGTTACCATCTACGCCGCGCCGTCTACTCCTCCTCCACACGATAAGACATAGTAAGAATAAGTACCTATAATAGCTGCAGCTCGTCACGTGTGATGGAAACACGCGCAGTTTGTACTGTGAACGCGTCCCGCCGCGACGTCGAATTTTCGTCCGCCCAACCGCTCGCTCGTTCGCTCTCCAGTTGTGTACGACGATGATTAATAAATAAACCGAATACACGTCATATCACTCACCTTTATTGAAACAAATAAATCATACACATTATATACTCACGACATAATAATATTGGCCAGTTCCGGTAAAAACTATCGGTTCTGCGCTTCCGGTCATCCACGGATACGACTTCAGAGCGTGCGAGCGAGCAGAGCGCGTAGGTGGCGGTCAGGCAGCGGCAGCCGCGCGACTCTGCGTACACTATTATCTTATATACACCTACGATGGCGGTCGGCAAAAAGTTGAACCGGAAGAAGACGATGGCTGGCGTAGTGCGTGAGTCGTCCATGTTGGACAGGGTGCTGTCCACCACCGACCTGACGGCGTTGGGCGTGGGAAGCACCATAGGCGTGGGGGTGTACGTTTTACCCGGTGCCCTATCAAAGTACGTGGCCGGTCCCGCCGTCGTTGTGTCATTTTTCATCGCCGCCGTTGCCTCCGTGTTTGCCGGTTAGTACCTACGACAAATAAACCGCGAAGTAGGTTACCTACAGACACCAAAACGAGAAAAAAAATTAATTTTCAGCTAGTGTATAATATGGTTTAAATTTGACATTTTTAGTTCAATTTCACTGGCCTATGTTAGTTACTTCAATAGGTTTACGATTTTCATAATCGAATATTGTCGTGTTGATTGCGTACCTACCTATACTGGCGTTCAATGATGTATTTGTGTTATATAAATATTCAATATATTATGTGTTTTTTTCAATATATTCGAGTTCAAAGTTCATCACTCAAACATTTTTTATTGGGAATATGTCTTTCAATACTAAGATTAATTTAAAAACTCAGTCAGTAATTTAATAAATTAGTAAGTTAGTAATCTACATCTCACAACTTTGTATTGTGTGTTTAAGGATCTAAAATCTAAATACGCCACACGGACAAGAAACAGAATGAAATCAAATTTTGATGTTTAGAGTAATTTTACTTGCCGAAAAATTAGAAAAAATAATTTTATATCTTAAGTTAATTCTTACTATAGCCTGTAGATGTATTAATAACATGGATTAAAGTGACCATGTTGTTTTTTTTAAAAAATTGGATGTCGCCCTTGAAGAACACTAATAACTTATTAGTAATAAGTATAGTAAATTGTACAGCTTTTCCCCAAAGTTAATTATTTGGACATTTCAAAAATCACTTCTCTAGCAATATATAGTTGTAAGTTTGTAACATTTATCTATATCCAGTTTTATATGTATGAAGATGTTATCTGACACATTTTAGACAACTTTTACTGTTTCAATTTTCCGAAAGTAAAAGCAGAATTTCCAAAATGTTTATTACAATCTTAAATAAAAAATTAAGTTTTTTCTATTATGTTTGATATATTTTGCACTTAAAGAAGAATCAAAAAATTAAATTTAGGTTAAAAATAATTAAACAACCAATATATTATTATTTATTATGTTAGTCGAATATGTATAGCTGTATAAAATAATATAAGTAAATACTAAAATACTAAATAGGTATAATAGTGCCTATTGTATTTTATTTTCAAATAAAGACCGAATGAAATACTCTACAAATCGAAGGATACTTATACAATTATTATTATTTTTTTTTTGTATGAAATAATCATGCAAGTATACCTTAATATTATAAACTCGATGGAATATATTTTTATAATATTATATCGGTATAGATTTTTTGTAACTACTATTATGTCATAAATATTTACACGTGAGACTGTAGCCTTTTGGTTTTAGTGTTGAATTAAAATACACACAGATCGTTAACTGTTAAGATACGTAAAACAATAATACAGTTATATATACAGGTTCTTGAGGTCATAGAAATAGGAACCTAATTCAATTTAACCTATCAAATTTTTAAAATCTAACATTTTGGTTAAGATTAATAATTTTACTACAGAGTTTTATCAGAATTTAAATAACAAGACTCCCCGCGAACACCTGTGTTTTAAATTTGTAATCGATCCATAATCATATATTAATAACTAATTAGGTATAACATCAACTAAAAATAAAATACATGTACACCACGTCAATCTCCATGAAAGTGCATAACCTGTAAGTGATTGTGTCACTTCTAATCAAATCACCAATATTTATAGTTACCAAATTACATATTTATTGAAAATGAATATTTATAAAACCTTTTTGTAATTTTATTACATATAGTGCGCCGTTCGACCATTCGTGTTGATTTTATGATTACCTAGTAATAAAAAAAAAAGTTTTAGCCTCGGCAATATGGTAATTTGATTTATGTGGAAGGTTTATAGTTGACACAGTTGGAACTCTTGTTTTTTTATATGGGGCAAGGATATTATTGCAAAGAACCAGGATGTCACCCCTTGGGGAGCCTGCGACGCAAAACGATGCTTGACCGCAGCGCACATTAATGACTGCTGCCGACCAGCACAACAGGCGTCAGGCCCCATAATATAAATTACATTCTATTAAATCATATTATATTATATCTATGTACATAGAAATGAATGTCTGTCTGTCAGTCTGTCCTTTTGTCCTTCATGCATTCCTAAAAACCTGGACCGATTTTGATGAAATTTTATGTGTGTGTTTGAGTGGTTCCCGGGATGATTTAGATTTACAATTGGACCCGGTAGGTAGGATTTTGAGATTTACGAGGAACATTTTTGTTTTAAGTGTGTTGCTATTATGTTATAGGAGAAATAATTAGTAGAAATTAGCATTTTTTATTTTATTGGTTGCCATTGGGTAGATCAGGTACAAGCTTGCAACAAATCAAATTTTCGTACACACCAAGGTGGCTGAGTTGCACTTACTGCAGCAGCGAATTACACCCAAAAGATTTTGTACATTGATGTTTTTATTTTTTTTTTAAGATTTTTATTTTTTACGGACAACGAATCACGCGCGGGATCAGATATAAGTCATAAGAGCATGTTTTTTTTATAATATTATAATCTATAATCTAAATACAAATTAGGTTATTTACATAAAAATTAAATAAAAACGAGTTAATAGTTATACATAACTGTGTACATAAGTACATTTAGGTACAAACTAATTAAGAGTATTGTAAATTATCTTTATCACTATTTTATCATGAATATAAAATGAGATGTATCTAAGCTCTAAAATATGTTTACAAGAAATCAAATAATGCATAGGTACCTATAATATATATATACCTATATACTTACACAGCCATGGAGAATTAATTTACTGCTTATAATATTACCAGCCATTACGTAAATTATAAATACTTTGTCAACAAACTTTATAAAACAACTTCTATAAATAGTCCATCCAATTTAAATGTTTGTAGGTACCAAGGTAGGTGCAGTTTGAAATTATAATAATCTAATAGATACGTAAGTACATATCAGTTATTGAATATATTATGTATTCTTGAGTATTGACCCATAAATGGCAAATCACAAATAAAAACTAAAGTCCATAGGCGAATCAAAACACTTGATAATAGCTTCAGAACAATGGATATATATTTATACAAATATATAATCATAATATACAGGAATAAAATAATATAGTTAGATAGAACACATATTTAAATACGCCTAACAATTAAAACATTTTAAGATTCATTCAATTATTACTAGAATAGTTAAAAGGTTAATAATTGTCGATATTTACGAGTCATCAATAACATAATAATGCCATTAAATTATATTAATCGAAATGTTACATACATGTAAGTTTGTCAGCCCCACCTAGTCAATTATCAGTATACCTAGCTAGTGTAGTATTCATAAGTCGATCAACTGTGCACAAATCGATCACCGACTACGTTTCTTAACTTGAAAAGAATATATAGTGTACCTCAGTTGACCTCAGTTGACGGGTAAATCGGAATCGGTGTACCTGCTTTTATAATCTAGTTCAACAAAAATGGTCAACTACCTGTCGCGGATTGGATGGAACACGTCTTGTTATATTTTCGAACGTAGTTCAAACTAATCTCTAAACTTTCCTGTTATTTCTTAGAAATATCTCTGAAATTTCAGAGTAAATCAGTCAAGTAATTTTGAATATAATATAAGCTACACACATACTTTCGGATATATAATATAAAAGTCTCTTCTATTTCTGTTAACAATGACAACTCTATATATAAACAAAACAAATATTCGATTCTCATGATCTAAAACTAAATTTATGTGTGCATCACCCTATAGTAACCTAAATAGGTTGAAAAATGGAGCTATTAACACTCATCGAGTCTCTTATGTGTAAACATTTTGACGCCAATATTGCAGGATGAGTGGTTCCGGAGATTAGCGAGAACAAACGCACAATTATTTATATATATTAATAAAAAATAATGAAGAATTGATAGAATAGATATTGAATTTATATATACATATCAACAATAACATAAGTTATAACATTATATTATGCATATTTTATATTTTATATCTTCATGAAATATCTATATTCAAGATTTTATGATTTATTAGTGAAAAGATTTTACACATTGTTTACATTATAGGTACATTTAAACAACAATCAAAGTATTAATTTTTATCATTTATTTACATATACCTACGATTTTATACACAATTTATGTTAACGTTAATATTTTACAGGACTGTGTTACGCCGAACTTAGCAGTCGAGTCCCCAGGGCAGGATCAGCTTACTCGTATGCTTATATCGCAGTTGGCGAATTAGCAGCATTCATAGTCGGATGGAATCTACTACTAGAATACACAATAGGTAATATAGACTTTATAAAATATATACCTAACAATAATAATTTCCAGTAAAAAGGTAACCTTATAATACAACATAAGTAATTGTTTTTTAATTTTTCAACAAGAAAATTTACTCAAAACATTTTATAAAACTAGATATAGGAGACATAGTAGTTAGGTTACTAATTATATTTTCAATAATATAATAAATTGGCAATTTGTTATATGTAATAACTAATAACTAATAAGTAATCACCATATTAACCACATACAAAAATTTGTTTCAATAATTGTAAGCTTTTAATTTTTCCTATTCAACTGTATTATAATGTATAATATATAATATGTTACTTTTTAAATCAACTTAAACTAAAATTGCTAAAACAAAATGATAACTTACAAGTTATAACTATCCTTAATGTTTAATTTATGTCAATTATTTAAGACCTAAGGGTAAACTTCAGCCAAAGTCTTGTCAACTACCTAACCTTGGATTCTAACACAAAATAATATAATAATATAAATAATAAAATATAGTATAATAATTAATAATTCTTCATTGACGAACATCATTGAGTTCAAAAGACAATATTTAAGTATAACACTGCGATTGTATTGGGTCCATAGTTCAAAGTACTTATTAAATCGCATCTATTTGGCTATTTTATAAAAACACGAACCGACTAAAAATTGTATTTATTATGATAGATAAAACAATAGTTTTAAAGTTCATGTACGACTGATTATGAATATGAATTTAAATTGTTACAAAATAAATGTATGGTCTTTTTTTTCCAGGTGGTGCTAGCATTGCTAGAGGAATGAGTCTTTACATCGATTCGCTAACCAACAAGACTATGGAAACAGCTTTCAGAGGGCTTTATGAAATCGAATTACCATACCTATCAGAGTATTTCGACTTTTTCGCCATGTTCATTGTTCTTCTGTTCTCTGGTAATAACAACTTACTAAAATATAATGTACCTATAACTAAATCAATAGTTATAACATATAAAATATTACGATTTGAAACCACTTTTTTATAACTAATGAGCCTTTTAAGGATGAAGAACACCAAATGTATTCTAAAACAAAGTTACGATACTGAAAGTTCGCTTGGTGAATATATTTGAACTATTTATTAAAAAAGGTATTTGTTGTAATTGTATTATTTTTCTTTAATATTACCTTATAATAATTTATTGCAAATATGTTATAGATAGGTGCCAATATTATAAAATAAAATTATATCGACTTAAATCATTAGGGTATTTACATCAATACATAATTACAGACGTGTTCACAATCACATATTTGAACCCAGTCATAAAAATAATCTTATCAAATTGAATGAACGTGGTTTGATTTAATCATGGGTCTCCCAATGAGTGGCTCTGCCTTAATTTTTATTATATATGTATAATAAAAAAAAGTAATAATAATAATTAGCCTAAGTACAAAGGTTAGAATGGGAATACATGAAATAAATTTAAAAAATGATAACATAAAAAAGGTTGTTATAGTAACCTTTATAATAATTATTGTTATTCTAATAAGATGATAATTTTATTTTATTACATCTTCATACGCTCATGCATGAGATGTGCGTACTATAGTGTAAATTCCAATATTTCACACGCTGTACCTATTATAAGCCGATAGAAAAATATTTGTCATATTTGATTATGTGAAATTAAACTCATAATTTTTGGTAAAAATAACGACTCGTTATTGTTTTTTCTACAAGCATTGCATAGTAAAATAATATATCGATTACACACAATATTTTTTATAAGCTATTAACAATTAACATATTGTTCTACCTAGCCATTCTATAATTTATATACGTACTTATACATGTTAATAGGTAAATTTCTGTATGCTTTGTATGACTGTATTCTACATTCTGTAACGTTTGATATTTTACGTATAAATATATATATATTATACGTTTTGAGCATAAAACAATAACAAAATAAGAGTATTGAGTATTATTAATAAGCAATAACTATTAACTAGTACAATATTAAAGCAGCAGAGTGAATTTAAACAGAAAAATGAAAGAATGTATGGAATTTTTAAAATTTGAAATCTGTAATTATTAATAAAATAATAAGACCCATAAAAAAAATCCAAGTTTTATGTGCATACATATTCCTATGTTTATAAGCTTTAAGCACTTGTATAAAATATATACTACACAATATTTAGGGTAATGTAAACAGTCACCTGTGTCCTGTATATAATGCATTTAATTAATAAACTGTTAATAAAAATTAACAACCTATAATAGTCTTTACTATTATGACATCAGAATTTACATGCAATCGATAAAAAAACCTCTTTGCTAGCTATTAGCTATCATAACATTATTCTAAATATAGTAATGTATAGTATCTATGTTTGATCTAGATGCCTATAAGGTAGTTAATATTATGTAGGTATATGGAATAATACGTATTACAAGAAATTTAAATTACAATACTTCAAAAGATAATCTATGAATGGGATATTCGTAACAATGCAATACCTATAGTATATATACACGATAGAAACTTGAGTCTTATACGTCTTAACTTATAATACATTGTCTAAATAGCACCTACATAGATATAATAAATAAGAAAGTTCTATACGAGATATACACATGGATAGATATAGATGTGATCAAACGAATATTTTTGGTTAGTAGGTACCTAAATGTTTGAACTTATAATATGTTCAATTAAAATAAATACTTTTATTTCGTTTGATCTTTAATCGCAATTTTAATATAGATTTGTTCAACGTAAAATAATTATTTATTTATATTTAATGTATATACAGTGTGTTTCTTTTTAAAGGTAACACTAAATAATTCTGTCCAGTGCC
This sequence comes from Nasonovia ribisnigri, assembly GCA_027563435.1. Classification (NCBI taxonomy): domain Eukaryota; kingdom Metazoa; phylum Arthropoda; class Insecta; order Hemiptera; family Aphididae; genus Nasonovia; species Nasonovia ribisnigri. Next base: position 32,905 of record JANEHU010001507.1, read on the forward strand.
ATCATATTGATATGCGGTTTTTGGAAGGGAATAGGGAATACATAAATACACATTTATTAATGATTTTTACATTTTTAGATCTTTCCGTGTGCGCATGCGCAATCAAACTTGCATTTTTTTAAATGGCAACAGGTATTTTGAATACCAAATTCAGATAGACCGAATTTTTTTAAGTCAATTTGATCCTTTTTACCATTGCTCTAAAACCAAAATTGACCAAATGACAACGAGTTAAAGTTTCTATTGAAATTATTGCATTTTTCAAAAATCATACTAGAATTTTATGAATTATTATAAAATTTCAAGTATTTTTTTTGTATCTGTATGTTTGAAGACAATATTAAATCTTTTAAATTTAATTTTGAGGAATTTCATAATAATTCATAAAATTCTAGTATGATTTTTGAAAAATGCAATAATTTCAATAGAAACTTTAACTCGTTGTCATTTGGTCAATTTTGGTTTTAGAGCAATGGTAAAAAGGATCAAATTGACTTAAAAAAATTCGGTCTATCTGAATTTGGTATTCAAAATACCTGTTGCCATTTAAAAAAATGCAAGTTTGATTGCGCATGCGCACACGGAAAGATCTAAAAATGTAAAAATCATTAATAAATGTGTATTTATGTATTCCCTATTCCCTTCCAAAAACCGCATATCAATATGATGGCACTGGACAGAATTATTTAGTGTTACCTTTAAAAAGAAACACACTGTATATTATATACTGCAGGATTTCGCAAATATTGTGTCCCAATCGATCCCGCCATTTTCACCACACACAAATTGAAAAATTCTGTTTACCTAAATACTTATTTTTATATTTATGTGGTTAGACTTTCGTATAGAAATAATAGAATTAATCAAAATTTGTATTAAAAAGTAATAACCATATTATAGTTATTAATAAAATAAATAAATAATGTTGATGAAATATTAAAAAAAATGTTAACATTTATCTTTAAAGGATAAAATCAATGGCATTTATTTATTTTACCTTTCATTAAAATTGTTTTATTTATTTAAAACTATCAAAACAATGATAAGGATTACGTAAGAAGTCTTTTTTATTATTTAGGCGCATATTTCATTTTAAATAATCTTGTTGCAATATGCTAATTTTCAATTTTGACCTATCAACATTAATTGATTATCTATTCTGTCTTTAGCAAGTTAACATCTAAACATCACTCGATCAATTCGTGAATTGAATCATCATATCACTATATACCTGACCGACCGACCGACCGTTTTATTGATTTAATTATAGATAGGTAGATAATTTACGAAATGCGTACGTGCGTGCTTTAGTGTGAATGTGTGCGTAATAATTATAGGAGATCTAATGTATCATGTATGTGCGTGTATTTAACGTACCTGTTAGTATAGTGTGCAAGATAAAACTTTAGTGAAACGTATCTCTAAAGCAAAATCACAGTCGTTTACTTAATAACTGAAAAAATAAACAAAAAAATAAAAATAGAGAAAATGTATTTTCACGCAATTCATTTTAAATAATCTTGTTGCAATATGCTAATTTTCAATTTTGACCTATCAACATTAATTGATTATCTATTCTGTCTTTAGCAAGTTAACATCTAAACATCACTCGATCAATTCGTGAATTGAATCATCATATCACTATATACCTGACCGACCGACCGACCGTTTTATTGATTTAATTATAGATAGGTAGATAATTTACGAAATGCGTACGTGCGTGCTTTAGTGTGAATGTGTGCGTAATAATTATAGGAGATCTAATGTATCATGTATGTGCGTGTATTTAACGTACCTGTTAGTATAGTGTGCAAGATAAAACTTTAGTGAAACGTATCTCTAAAGCAAAATCACAGTCGTTTACTTAATAACTGAAAAAATAAACAAAAAAATAAAAATAGAGAAAATGTATTTTCACGCAAAATCAGTTTTTAATAATAGATATTATATTTTAAAATTTTTAGTATTTTTACAAATTAGCATAATCTATACATGGGATCATTTTTAAATATATGGTGATCACATTTTAAATGTAATTTCCCTGAAACGTTTTAAGATCTTCGTTGTATACTCTTTAATTTATTGTTTTAAATGATTGTACCTTCATATTATATGTTATATATATGTCCTATAATATAAGGGTTGAAATGTTTATATAATATATAGAATATAATAGAATATACATTTACCTAATCAAATAAACAAATAAATTTAAATTTAGGTGCATAATACTTTATTATTATGCATTACCTATGTCCTATAGAATATTATGTTCTGTTTCAGTCGCTCTGGCTTGCGGTCTAAAAGACTCGGTGCGTCTCAATAACTTATTCACGTTGTTGAATTGTACAATCATGGTCATAGTCATCGTTGGTGGTTCATTTCACAGTAAAAATTATTTAGTTAAACGATTTTCGTATGCAGAATTTAATGATTTGTATAAGTTATATCGATTTTTTGTTTTCTTGGGCCACAGTCGATTTCAAAAATTGGTCACTACCGAAAGCGGAAGTGCCCAGCTGGGCAGGAGAAGGTGGTTTTTGGCCGTACGGTCTGCAGGGAGCACTGCAAGGGGCGGCCACGTGCTTCTATGGATATGTAGGGTTTGACTGTATAGCTGCATCAGGCGAAGAAGTGAAAAACCCTCAGAAGTCATTACCGTTAGCCATCGTATTGTCGCTCTTCATCGTGTTCCTAGCTTATTCCGGAGTGTCCGCAGTCCTCACGTTAATGATACCGTACTACGCACAGGTAGGCAACGCCATCAAAAATAAACTCATCCAATATATACCTTTTACTTATCAAATCAGAAATTGGAGAAAACAAATATAGTAGATTATTTTTACAAAAAATATGTAGCTTAAAATATTCTATAAGAATGTATCGAAATCAAATGCACAACAATGCCCAATGCCAATAAAAGGTTCTTCATACTTTTATTTTATTTTTGCGACTGCCCTGTTATTAGTGTGTTAAACTCAGGACAGTCAGGCAGTCTTAAAATTATTATGCACATGAAATCCAATTCTTTACAAAATTGACTTAATTAGGTACTTAAAGACTTTTATGGAGCAAAAACAAAGATTATTTCAATATTATGACTGTATGTATAGTTTTTACTATTTATATTACAAGTAGCCAGTATATGTACCTACAAAGTGTTCAAAAGAGATGTAAAAAATATGAAAATACAAATATGAAATAATATAATAGAATACACATTAGGTACATCTATAATATATGATAACTTAATTTCATAGTGTTTATCATATTCGTACCAAGTACATAGTCACAGTTAATAATTTAAATTATATTAAAAGTTATGAATTTATGATAATTCTCTCAGGTTGTAGTCAATTGATCGATAATTATCATCATCACGTCATATCTGCTTAAGTCCAATCGCAGAATATTTACATTTTTCTCTCTACAATACACGATGCTAAACATTGATACTATAGGTATATTTAAAAAATCTGTTTTTGTCCCAAGTGACAAGTTGTACCAACAAGCCCAGTTTATCAGTTTGATATCGATAATATTAAAATACTTACGAAATATTACGAACATTTCAATTATGCATTTATGTCTAGGACGCAAATATGCCGTTAAGTCATGCATTTGACGTTATTGGATGGACGCCTCTGAAATGGATCATAGGAGTAGGAGCCGTTTTCGGGATGTGTGCCTGGTAAGTAGGTATTATAAGTAGGCGATTGTGGAAATATAATCCTATGTACGGCAATCTAACGTTTTAGCCATAGGCAGCATTTAGGGAGGGGACAGTTGCCCTCCCAGAAAAAATATTGAGAGAGCAAACTTATCATTTTCAATGGGTCAGTAAATAATTGTAATACATTTTTGCCCCCTTCCTCCGACAATTAGAGCCAAGTGCCGCCTATGGCTGCATCTATGAATATTAACAAATAATAAGAATAATAATAACAACAATTATAATTGAGTACCTAACGTTTTTAGCATGTTCGGTTCAATGTATCCACTGCCGAGGATTTTGTATGCAATGTCCAACGATGGTCTGATATTCAAAAGTTTGGGGAAAGTACACCCAAGGTTCAAGACTCCATTTTTTGGAACGATATTTGCCGGCATCATTACGGGTACCTACCGAACTATTTTTAATAATAATATTTAGGTATTATGTATATTAATACAGAATAGTGATTCAAATATAGAATACCTATTGATTAAAGAAATAAAAACATTAACGTATAATAATACATATAAATTTTTGCTTTTGTTTTTTAAAAGGTTTTTTTTCTGCTTTACTTAATCTCCAACAACTAGTGGACATGATGACAATTGGCACTCTGCTTGTGTACGTCATGGTCGCTGTTTGCGTGCTGTACACAAGGTAAACACTAAACTTGTCGGAGATTTTTCTTAGGGCTCGATGATAAATCTATTTTATCTATGTTATTATCTCGTGACAATTTTTTTAACAGGTATCAAGAACAGAGCGATATGGACTACGATATATTGGCTGACGAATACATCGAATCCACGGCATTGGTCACGATAAAAGTACAACACACAAAAAAGCAAATACTGAAACAATTATTCAACTTCCACAAATTCGTGAGAGCAAACAGTCTGAGTAGTTATGTAGCGTCTTTACAAACGACGTGTTTCAGTAAGCAAAACCATATTTGCCCAATGATATCGAAATACTTAATCAAAAACCATTTTTACCATCAAAGCCATAATGAAAAAATTTTAATTTCAGCAATCGTGTGTTTGCCTCTTGCTCTCTATTTAAGTCACTGGTACGAGCTAAACAGTACCCATTGGATCATTGTCCAGGTTCTCGTATGTGTCATGATATTACAACTTGTATCCATCGCTATGCAACCGACTTCTAAAACTCCAGTAGCATTCAAAGTAAATCAACTACCTAGCTAATAATAATTATCATAATTCTATTATTGTAAATAATTTAATATGGTCTTTATTTTATTTTTGTTACAGGTACCACTTGTACCACTTACCCCGGCACTGAGTATATTTATAAACATTTATTTAATGTTCTTTTTTGACGTATATACGTGGACGAAATTCATCATTTGGATGATCGTTGGTTGGTATTTATTACGTCTTTAAAAAATATAATATGTTTGACTTGGAGCTTATTTATTTATTATTATAGTAAATTAACAGAAAAAAATTCAGGAATATTAGAGCAGATATATTTGTTATTATTGTTTATTAAAATAATATTTTTTTTAGGTTTTGCAATTTATTTTGGATATGGTATCACACATAGCAAGGAAAATAATCCAGAGATAAATATTGTCAACAGTAGTCAGTCAAAAACGTCATTAAACATAGATTGACACAATATTTTAAATATTTTTTTTTAAAACATTTTCTCATTACAATTATCATCAATGAAAATAATATTATACAAATATAAACATTGTTATTTATAATTCGCATAGCAACAAAAGTAACTTCTCATAGGTACTTAATCACTCAGATATTTTAGTAATATTAAATATTACTAAAATATCTGACAAATTTATTGTTGTCATAATCCTAGACGACAGCCAAGGCCAACATGGATAACACATCATGCAATAGTTGGGTTCCAAACATAAACTTGTAGGTAAATTGTGAGGGATAAGTCGGGGTGGCCAATATATAGTAATGGGGACTCTCGTAAAGCTTGGATTTGTGTAAATATACTATCCGCATATAGGCATAGGTATAATGTATATATGGACCATATAAAATGGTATATGATTAAAAATCTGAGGAGAGGCTAACTGAGGGGGGCTATGCTCCTCTACACCCCCCCCCCCCCAAATCATGCCTATGAAGCTAACGAAAGCAGAGCCAGCTGCAGGTTTTCACTGAGAGCAGGTTGTGTGAATGTGTGTGTACCTACCTAGGTATAAACTGTATTTTTTGGCAATAAATGATGCTGCATAAGAATAAGGGGAATTAGTTCTAACCTGATCTCCCTCATATGGTGCCGTGGGGAATCAATAATAAAAAGGGTATAATCTTAGATAAATTAATAAATTTAAACATTTTTATTGCATCGTAGCTTAAGATTTTCTATGCACAGTCGTGTTCTACCGAATATATTATAGAATTTTAAATGCGATAAAAAATAAATTGTTTGTCTTTGAAATATTATTATTGTTATGACTTATGATATAGCAAATATATTATAAAGGATTCATCGAAGTGAATGGTTTTGCAGGCAATAATTTTCGTCAACTGTACAAAATATATGTATAAATAATAAGTGGCTCGTCCTGGTGCAGGGGCTGAAACCAATGACGCTGCATCGTGATTGAGAGTAATTAACTCCCGCTGCCTTCTCGGATGGGTGACCACCCGGGTTCGTCGTATGCAAAAACCTTATCACACACACAAGTGTTCTTAACCAACTGTACCAACCTTACCGGCTAATGACCTCATGATTTGTCGAAGCCTTAAAAAAAATAATTAAACCGGTACAATTTTGAGAAAATATAAACAAGATTTTAATAAAGACTTTTTTTTTGGAAATTATAATTATACAATAATAAATGAATAAACAAACATTGCTGTAACTTGTTTTATATCAATGTAAAACTAAAATCATACCTTCTTCTTCATAAAAAATGGTTTTTATGATCATATTTTACATTAAATATTGTATATTTCTGTACAATTCCAATATTTGAGCATTTCTGGTGTATACAAATGCATATTTTTGTGCATATAAATCCTTAGCTCGTGATATTAACTCACCACGTTGTTCGCTGCCCCTTTAAAATCACGATAAAACGACGACAAAAACAAAAAAAACAACAATACAGCAGACTGCATGTATAACGATGAAAATATTTATATGATTTTATATGCGTACACGGATAATATAATGTTATATGTGCGTACGTAAGACGCAAAAAATAACCCTGCCAACATTTTCGCAGGACATTATATCGTGCAATGATATTTTTGCACTAAAATTGTCATAATTGATTCATCGATCATACTCTTTCTATCCACCCAATGTGAATGATTTAATAAAGTTTTTTACTCGATTTCTGATTTTTTGAATTTGTTATATAGATACATATTTTCCAATTCTTAGATTTTTGTTTATGCAATTTGAGGAGTGTTCTGTGGTAGTACAAACTTAATTTAACGTAAACCAACAGTTTCTCCTATTGTTAATTTTTAAGGATATCATTTTTTTGAAAATTTCGATGAACCCATATATAAATCTAAATTAAAACTAGTTTTAAAACTTTAAGTATACTCATGATAATAGTTTATATTAGAAGATAAGAAGATATTTATAGTGCTTGATTACGATTTGAAAATTATAGTAGGTACCTACCTATAATTAATATAAATTTATCAACATATTTTGTAAAAATTGTTCAAGTACCTAAGACAATAAGTAATAAATAAACATTGTATCTATTTTATGTAATTATGGATTACCATTACAATTATTTTAATAACTCGGAAACTATTGATAGATAGGTAGGTAGATATAGGTAGGTAATCGTCCGAATATTGAATTAGATCTATTTAGTTGGTACTTTCGAGGGTTCAAAAATAAACAATTTCCATTTCTTAATAGTTTGCAAAAGCGTTAGAAAAAATGAAAAAAAAAATAAGAAGAACGAGAATTTTAGTTTTTTACTATAAAAAAATAGATACTTATATCAACTTAGAAAATGAAATAATTACCAAATGTTTATAATAGCTTTTTCTATACATGATACAATTTTAAAACCAAAGATATTTGTAAATTATTTTGTACCTAGTTAAAAATTCATGAATATTTTAACATTCATACCTCCCTAAGTTTTTAACATTTAAAAGGTACAAGGTTTCTCATGATTTTTTATTGTTAAAAATTGAAATTTAAAAAAAAATATTTGAGTAGTTCTATAAACATTTTTTTGATCGTCTGATATTTAAATTTTTATGAAATTGGATAATCACGTGTTAAATAACGATTTCTTATCAAACAAATTTCTTTTTTGTTGTTATTTAAAAACAGATATCCGTAGATACTAAAAAGGTTTACCAAGTGATATTATTTGTGTAAGTTATGAATTTATGATAATTTTAATAATTTTTTTTTATCATGTTATAGGTCATTAGCTTTTCAAATAAAACTTATATAAAATTAACACATAATTTTTGTAAGTTTACAAACATTTTTTATTAAATTTTAGTAAATATATATAAACAAATACATTTCTTACAACTAGTCGTTATCTTTAAATGTGCCTTACAATGATCCTTGAATTTTACGGTCACGGACTTCATCAACCCATTGGGCTAACAGAGCTGGGCCTGTCTTAGGCCAGCTATAATAATAATTTTCTGGAGGTGTACCTTCTTCTAATCTTACAAAATAATGACAGTACCTGTACATGATTTCACCCATTCGCATCCTAGCATGTCTACGCATACCTTTTATCACTGGACCTTTACTACAAAATGACTCAGCTGGAACAAAAAATAAATGAATACTATAATAAAATTTGAAAATATAATCTGTTCCAAATTACTTTTATTTTATTTTTGTCATATTTAATTTAATTTGTACAATTTGTATAAAATATATTTATAATAAGCACAATATATGGAAGGATTCATAAGAGAAGCCTGGTTGGCTTGATTGAAGAAATTATTCAATAATAATACTTCATGGCGTGGGTCGTAATGGTTAGTCAACTAGTCAGTCATGTCACCAGCTATGCATTTAACTTTGGCCAGGGTCACCTGGGATTGCTCGGGAAGAGGTTATGGTGATTTACTAGTTTAAGGTGGAAGCGTTTGTACAGAGTTATAGCAATGTTTTTGACTGTCGAAATGAGAAAGTCGCTATGGAGCGTATCATTCAATATATAAAAAGGATCTTCAGTTATCTGCCGGAAGCATTTGAATTGAAATCTTTGGCCGATTCCAGAGTTGAATTCCGTAGGACCAGATAGGTTTGAGGAGTAACTTGTAAATAAGAATTGTATTATGTAGTAAGACATGTTTGGGAGAAAGGAGGAGGCAAAGCTGTCTTTGACAATTGTTGAGAACTAATCATTTATACATATGTGGGCAGCCCATGTGTTCTAAATTAAAACTGTACTTTCAGTGATCATATCATGTACCTACCTACGTTTAAACTTGTACACATTTTTAAATAATACTTTATAATAAATCATTTTCCATTATAATACTTGATAATAGATATTATCATTGAATTTATAATACTATAAATAGGTAATAGATATTATCATTGAATTCATAATAAGATAAGACGTTGGCTTAATGATATCAACAGAAAGTAAAACTAAAAACTAAAATAAAATTCAAACTTCTGATCCAAAATACAAATGGTTTGTAAATAATAAACTAATTTAACTATCTGAAGGTTTCTACATATTAATCCATTAAACTAAATAGGAAATCAAAAATTTCTAAATATAGATACTATACTTACTGCTATAGAACTTAAGTAACTTAAAATTGATCAAAGTATAAATTACTGAGTAATCGTTGGTGGTAAAAGGTATTGAATATTAAAAATAATTTTAATGAGATGAAATTAAACACAGAAATGTTAAAAAAATATAATTAACACAAATTAAGCAAATTGTTATTCTTACCAATCCACAGATTTGTCTTAAATTCTACATTATGATTTTCAACGGCTAGCTGTTGAGCTTCTAAAATAGTATCTTTTACTATTGTGGCACCTTTACGCCCAACCAAGGGTAGTTGTTTAAGTGCTTCGTCAACAGACATGCCACGCACAAAGCTTGCGACATACCACATTTTTTTGGGGCTGTATTTGATATTTACTTTTTGATGACACACAAACTGTAACATTCAAATAAAATAGCATGATTCAAGTATTCAACATAACCACATAAATATTATAGTTAACATACAGCCGGTCTTCTCTCTTCCCCGGGTTCCTGTGGTGGATAAATAACATCGTTATATGATAACCAACGTTTAGGATCGTCCTTTGCACCAACTAATTTTATGGAAGAGGTGCTAAAGTCAGTCTTGGGTGTAGCAAATAGTGCCACACATTCACGAAGATTGTTGAAGCTTGATGGAAGTCTACTATGACAAAGTACCGTCAACTTACTGGTTACACAATTCAACATTTTGTGTTTTAACTTTTAACAGACTATTATTATTAGTTCCAATTTTAAAGTAGGCACAGAACTGTAAAAAATTTATCACAGACTAATATAAATTGAAAATATAGTCTGTTGTAAAAGTGTGAAATGGCCAAATGAAATACTATTAAAGTTTTTTTTCATAACGTGAAAATATGTGATAAAATATTATCAATTGATAATAATGTTATTTGATAAGCAATAACTAATAAGAACCACGTGATAATAATACTGGACGGCCCAATTTGGGCCTAGGTCTTATCTTTTAAACCACGGTTTAAGACACGGACTAAGATTACCTTAAGCCGCATAATCACAACATTGTCATGATATTATATACATAATTATATACCTTGTTTTATATATCTGTGATTGGGCCCAAGTGTTACAGTATTTGCTACTAGATAGCGTTGAGAATACCGTACGACCCAAAATTATCAAAAATATTGGGAGTATAAATATTTCGTGCCACCGAAAAACCGGCCAGTGAGCAATCTGTAGTACCTATAACTATTATAGGTATTTAATACTAAGATTTTTTAATACTTATTATTTTATAATATATGATACTATAGATGTTAACCATAGTCCATAGACGACAGACCTAAAATATTTTATAGTTTATACGTCCTACTAATTTGCATTGTCTTTCGTTTTGCTGACATTATGATATTTGCGTTATGCAAAATGTAATTACTTAACAAAATATTTTGAAATTTCATCATAACTTTACATAACCCTACTTTAAAAACATTTTCTTTATAGTTGCACCAGTTATGATTATTATAAAACAATTATAAATGTACAATTTAAAATAATATTACTAATATCAATAAATAGTTGTTTTAATCAGACAGTCCATCAAATAATCCACCAAGTCTATCATAAGTGACACTATGTCAAATACATTGCATGTGTCAATTATGTATAATTGTTATAAATATATTATTAAATTATCTGATTTTTTTTTAACATTAATGATTTTGAACGGATACATGATAAAATGTTTCTGACTGATTTTTCGTAAGGTTTTTGTTTCCATGGTTACTTATTAACAAAAACACATTTATGATCCATAAATTTCCCTTGTAGAGGACAATTATCAAGTGCTATGGTTTTCATTATTATTAATTCAGTTCCAAGTAGTTAATAAAATGATAAAAACTATGTCAAAAACATTATTGAATGGAAAAAAACAACCTATAACGCAAGGAATTTATGACGAAAAATAATAATAATAATTTGAACATAATTAGGATACACATTTGACTATAAAAGATTTAGGTACACATTTCTTTTTTTAAATTCATTTTTCTTTTATTTTTATAATAGTAATAATAATAGTATCAATAATAATTATACAATGTTTGTTATTACTTTAAGATAGTAATAAACCTTACAACAAATCTAGTGTGTCTAAAATAATAATTATAAAGTCTCATTGGCTCGAAAAAAAACCGCCTTTTAATTTTTCCAAATGTTAAGGAAAAACTATTATTATTATCATATTAATATTTCTTTTTCTCCACAATTTTCTTTTTGCGAATTTTTTTTTTTTATCACAACAAAATAAACATTTTTGTGTTAACAATAAACAAACTAAATAACATTTTATCGTCAAAATTCTTAAATCGAATTCACATGTCATTTACAAAAAAAAATCAGTATGTATGTACAAATATATTTTTACAGATATATATACAAAAAAAAAATGGTGAAACTGTACAAAGCAAAAAATAAAAATAAATTGTGATGATGGGACAATTATATCATTATAATGAAATCTAACATATTAGGTATTCGCAGAAAATAGTTTATAAATAATAGTTTATAAAGCTTTCATTCTTTTTCACATTTTTTTAATAAACAACTAATATTACTTCTGTAGTGTAATTATTAATGTGTACAGAGTACAGTTAAAATTGTTGTCCGTAAGAATCAGGTGATTCTCGAACAAGTATCACTATTTTTTATTTAGGTAATAGTAAAACATAAACATCATAAATGTACTCAGGAACTCATTTGCAGCAGTGACAAAAACGATTTGACTAGTACATTCATATAATAATATAATAATAATGATCACTCAATTAAAATTTCCTAAGGCCGTTTGTGAACACCATTTTTTATTTGGTCAAATAATTTAATCCAAATGGCACAAGGCGTGTTTTATATATTGTCCGTTCACATTATATTATTTATAATTATTTAGTATTTATTATTAACTATATCTTGGTCTTAGGACGAACTAGATGCATTCATGTTACCAAACATGCCGGATGCAAAATTAGCTGCTGATATTTGTTGCTGCTGCTGTTGTTGCTGTTGCTGTTGCTGCTGTTGCTGTTGTTGATTATTAGCCGACTGACGGCCATGTTTTGGTAATGGTGGTTGCAGGTATTCATGCCTAGATAAGGTGAACACATCAATACGATCTTCCTTACGGTATGCTAAACAGCAACGGATAAAGCTCTGTAAAAAAAAAATACCACATTATACTAAAATATCAATATGTATATTATTAGTTTATTTGAATATTGTTAAAATGATTGAGTCACATACAATTTAGCATTGATTAACTTAATATACATAAATCATAACTAATGCTTAAAATTTCATTACTTAATACATATAAAATGTTTTAATACCTTTGCTTCATTACTGACGGTAGGTTTATTGGCAAACTGTACTTCAGTAGCCTTTAATATTGTATTTTCTTCTAAAATTGTAGCTTGAGATTGGTTATGACCAAAAGGCTATAACAAATAATAAAAATAATTGCCAAAAATGAATCAATTTTAAGAATAAAAGCTATATTACCTTTTTGCCATACAGACATTGGTAAAATATTACACCAACACTCCAAACATCCACTTTGGATGATATTTTAGGTGGGTTTTTACCAACTACAAAACATTCTGGTGGCAAATACCTAAAAGAAAATATAATATATGTAGTTATTTTTTATATTAGATTTATTAAAATAAATATTAATTTATAAAAAAAAATATATGTTTTTAATTCCATAACTCACCAATATGTTCCAGCTCCCTGTGACGTTAGGTCCATTCCATGGTCTGGATTATAATTTTCCTCATCCATCACTTTGCTAAGGCCAAAATCTGTGATTTTTATTTCACCACAGACATTTCCTTCAGTAAGTAATATATTTCCTAAAACAAATTTCAAAATTAATAACCATTTTAATATAATTTAAATAAATAATACATACCAGGTTTTAAATCGTAATGTATCACAGGAGGTTTGATCTCATTCAAATATTTAAGTGCGGATACCACTTGCATAACTATTGACCTAGCTTCTCGTTCTGCTATCGTCTTGTGCTTTAAAGGTTATAAATTGATAACATTATTAGAGATATTTAACAAGGAATTTATACTATATTAATGTCTTTTGTAAGGTAATTGTCTCACCTGTTTTAAATAGAAATCTAAATCGTGTCCATCACAATATTCAAGTACAGTGCAAAACGAATTTGCATCTATTTCGAACACATCGTACAATTTAACAACCCTTGGATGGTCCAAAGATTTATGAATATTGTACTCTCGCAGTGCATGCCTAAAAAACAATATTTATTAATTAAATTTCCATAAATAAAAACTATGAAAATTGTTTATATTACTTTATATAATTAGCCTTTTTATCCTCTTTCCAGTCTTTATTCAGTTGGTGAACCTTACATGCTACATAACGTTGTTCTTTTAGATCAAATGCCTGTAAAAAACAAATTTAAATTAATAAAATAAAATAATTAGCAACCAATAGTAATAACAGTTTAATACTTACTTTGTGGACTTCACTGAAACCACCTTTTCCCAACAACATGAGCAACAAATAACGATCATTTAACACAGGGTGATTGTTAAACCTAGATTGGTCTTCATTGTGAATCCTCTTCAGTTCCCTTATATGTAAATTTCTCTCTCGCTCCAACTTCTCCATTTCCAGCTGCAAATCAGCATCTTCTTTTTTCAATGCTGACTGTCGCAACTATATGGACCAAACCATATTAATTAATATATTAATTCAGTTGCTTATATGCTAATATAAAATTTACCTTGAGTATTTCATCTGCTTCATAATATTCTTGCCACGATAAACCTGGAACAGCTTCTGGCTTTAGGAACGTTGCTGTGTCCAATGCGGACGATGGGGCTACAGTGCCGTTGTGCAAGACCGTGCCTGTTGTTGCACCAGTCACTTGGTTATTATTGATACTTGCGCTGGGTAGCGTTATGGGTGGCGTAGAGACAGAGGGTGTTGAATTGATTGGTACACTGTTAGTAGTCGAACTACTACTTCCTGTACCTGACTGACTGCTAGCTCGTTTACGTCCACCAGTTTCGCTATTTGATGGCCGCTTTTTGACTAGCATCTTTTTTTGTCGGTCAATCTCTTCTCTTTCTGATGTTATTTCTTCTTGTCTTCTACACAATGAGTAATAATGTAATAATTATAAATAATATGACTATGTGAAAAAAAGTGTTTCAAACATACCTAGACAATTCTTGAAATGCATAGCCATCAGTCCAATTTTCTTGAAATTGTGCACCAACCCTTTGCGTTACAAACTGGCCAAGCCGAAGTCTGTTTTGCATACACCGTTGTCTCGCTTCTTTTTTTTCAATATTAGACTTTTCTTTCAACAGTTTCTTAACCACATCTATGCACTTGTTTATGTGCGACTTGTGCTGTTCGATTGTTTTCTGTTGACTGCTTAATTGGTGTTTCAGTTCTTCATTTGTCTATAACCAAATATTGTTTAATTATTATTATAAATATATTATGTAATCATAAAATTATATTATACAAGCGATTTAAAGCTAATGTCATTACCCTATTCAAATCATCAATTTTATTATTTCTGAGTTCCAAATCCGAAGAAGCCTGACATTCAAACTCTTGGATTGCATGACTCGTTAAATCAGTCTGTATACATTTTGTAATGGAACTAGAGTTAATCCTAGGTGGGTGGAGTATGGAAACATAGTCCGGAGGTAGTACGGGACTCAATGCTTGAGGCCCACTCGCCGGATTAAACTAGAAACGAAATGAGAAATCATTGTTATTGTTGAAGCTCTTCTTCGGTGGACAAGTTTTTGTTTAAGTTTTCGTTTTCGTTTTTTTTTTTTATTTAAATAAAAATATTTTCTCCCAAATCACACTCACCATGGGGTAACCTTGTTGTGGCGGTCCGCCTGGCGATGGTGACTTCGCCCCGCCGTGTCTCATTGGGTTGGACACGGGATGGGAACCGTGCTTTGTGAAGTAGTCATTTATCTTCTTGGTGTCGGCAACCGACCTAGGCGGTGGCGGAGGGGGCCCCCCGACCACCATGTTTGGCGGCTGCGGCTGCTGCTGCTTGTTGCTGGCTATATCGTCTATTTTCCGCTTGCGCTTACGCTCGGTAGGAGTGCGGGTAATAGAGTTGGCTTTCTCCGGAGTGTCCTGCTCCTTGTCGCTGTGCGACGAACCTGTACTCATATTCGAGTCTTGGCTATGAATAGTACTCCCCGGTTGAGGGTGTGGTAGGTGCATTTGGCCAGCCTGCGGAGCCATCTGCAGCTGAGTCCCGGCTGACATCTATTTAACACAATAAACGAAAATACAAAATTAAAATTGCATTATAATATTATATTAGTACATTATACACGACAACCTACACACGGCAATAATATTATATCACAGTCAATAATAATAATTAATAATCGTCGTGAAAAGATTGGAATACTGTGAAAGCGATGATTGTTATACAGGGTCATAGATGGGTAAGGAAGGGATCGTGTAGATTATTTTGTTTTTCGATGCAGCGGTTTTCGCGAACAAGCCTTAACGCAATATCGATCCCAAATAATTGTAATAATAATATGTTACTTAATATATTATTATTATTCAATGGTTATAAACGAAAACCGAAAATATGTCGAGTGTGTAACATTATTAAATAAAACAGTTTGCTAAAAATCTAACATAATATAAATTATTGATTAAGTCCAGTTATTTATAAGTACGAATTATTATTATTTATCAAGTGCGAGTTTTGAAATAAAACACCCATATAAACCGTGCATTAAATAATGATTGTGCAATGGACAATTGCAAGCATACATAGTAGAGTACCGTAGTAAAAATCGATAAAAAAAAAAAATAATAACAATTATGAAATAATATTATTCGACAAAATAATCTATTTATATATATCGACATCGACTCACTGGCCACCATGGAGGAACGATAAAATAATAATATTATATAACTTTCAGATATATATTTCGAACAAGTTACTATGATATTATTCTTTTTTTCTCAATGGGATACAAAAAATGCGTATCCAACTTTTTTTAAATCATAACGCATTGATCCTTAATAATATTTTATATATTATGTAATACGTACAACTAAAAACCGATTAAATCATTTGCTGTAAAAATTAGACTGTAAAAAATAATGATCGATGTGACGTCATAACAATGACATGTGGTAAACGAACGAGTGTATTCGCTTACGGTGCAAAATATATTATTAAAAAAAATTCGAGTCGACAAGCCACGAGCGTTAGCCGTACTGCGGAAATCTCGACCGCCAACGACCGACAAACGAGGAAAACCGTTAAAGTTTACTTTTCGTCAACCGTTACGCGCGCGGTTCAAAACCGGAATTCAAAACGATATCCATTTCTCGCGTTAACCGCGGCACAATAGCAGCAATATTGTACTGTTATCTACGAAACGTACGGTACATATTTGGTCGTTCAGCCTCTCGGAAGGCAGTTTTAGAGCGATGTATATATCTAAAAAATCACTATATTATATAGTGCACATATAGGAAAACGAGTAAACGCGTGATAAGAGGCAATTTCCATCATGTCGTCGAGTTGGATGCGATGTGGTGCAGTTGACGCCCATCGTTTGATGTTTATAAATATAGATTTAGGTAAAATACCATTTGAATAACCCTATATAGTATATACACCACCGCCGCAGCAGAGCACTTTACTATCTGTAAAAGCTACATGGAGTGCAGTACGCATATATATTTATAATACAGCACGGTCTGGCCGGGAAATCGGTATCCGTTCTCGCGTGACCCCGGAAGTGGCTGGCCGCCTTCAAATGTACCCCGTGGTATACCTACTACTACTCCAGCGTTCTAGAAATCATTATTCGGATTATCTGCGTCGGAGAAAACCGTCGGACCGCGCCTCGCTGTTATATTATATTATTATTATAATACACGAAGCTTCTTGTGGACGACACCCCGTCCAGACGTGCAGAATTCGCCACTACTGCTGCAGCAGCAGCTATTATAATATCCATTTGGACGCGACTTCGGACTGCGCGTATATATATAGTATACGATACTTTTACACGGCAGGAGGAGGAAATCGGTCGATTGTCAACACTGTCGGCTTTACAACGAATCGATGTGTACACGCGAACGAGCGGAACACTGCACCGGCGACGGCGGCGGGGGTGGTAGCAAATAATATATATAAGTGTATAAGTGTGTACGTGCGTGTTGTATATAAATATATATAGTACAGATAAATATACACACACGTGCACAATAGTCATGGCAGAGGGGAAAGGAGGATAAGTTCGGCGATGAGGAGGGGGGAGGGGGTGTGGATCGCGCGGTGTGTCGGTTGGTGTGATGATGACGACGACGACGACGACTATACGTGGTGCACGGGGGAGGTGGTACGGGGTACCTACCATGTGACGGGGGGAGACGATAGCGAGGGGAATTACATTTCTGTTATATTCAGTTATATACACACAGTTTTCTGCCGGGCAGCAGCCACAAGCCCACAGCACACGCACACACACAGACCCAGACACAGCCTCTGTAGCCCGACGTTGCCAAACCGATTCTTATAATACCACGACGACTGTGACGGGGTGAAAGGAGGTGGTTGGAGGGAGGGTGACGTGACCGATCCCCCCGCCGCGCCAGCGACGATCCGGTAAATCCGTTTTTCCACCTCGCCTACGTATTATTATTTAGCCGACGCCGCCCGGCGACCAGGCGCGATAACCATATTACAACGGTGCACCATATTGTAATATAGCTCGGTATGTAGGTAAATATAATTACACCGTGCAAAAGTAATTGTTGTCGTCGTCTTCGTCTTGGTCGGTCTTTTTCATAAAAGCCAATCGATCACACGAGAACCCTACGGCAAATTGACATACGGCGGCGACAACAAACTTGAATCACTATCAAAATGTGTGAAAAGCCATCGACAAGGTAGGTATTTTGTATCGTGCAAGCGTAGTGCAAAAGTCAGTGCTCGGAGTCGAGGGATGAGAGCAATCGGTCGGCTGTAAAGTCGGCTTAGAAGGAGTGTTCACACGTTTTGGGGCCGTCTCAAAAACGAAGGGTTATATACAGCGGAGACTGAGGATACGTACGCCGCTGCTGCCGAGAAAGAGGAGGTATCGATTAGAAGAAGGCCTATACTCTATATACAGCTGCTGCAGCTAGTAGTAGTAGTGCTACTACTATACTTCTACAGTTCTACCCCTCACACCCATCACATCCCTATATATTATATATGCGTGTTTGTGTGTGTGTGTGTGTGTGACCGTTACCCGATTTTCCACCTTTTACATACATATATAACCCGTGCGAACTATTGATTTTGTATATAAACATATACATACATACATACATATATATAATATGCTTTATATACTACCCAACCCTTTTCGGCACATCCCCTTACCCCCGCCCACCGTATATATGGACAGGAGCGACAACTACGACAACGACGAGACTATATACTAATAATATATGTATATACTGCAGTGTGTACGATACTGGCCACCGCTTCAGCGGACGGCATGGTAAACATAATAATAATATCATGTACCAAGTACCAACTAAATAAAAATAATAGTAAGCTGCAACTAATAAGCTGCATCATGTCCAGCTATAAAGTCGTACCAATATAACATTGGCGTTGGTGATTGTTGCTGCAATCACTAACCACGGGTTTCGAATTTACTATTATTTTTCGATTGACGAGAGCGTAAAACTTCTTTTTTTTTTTGGTTTTAATTTGACAAACGCGAGAATCGATAAAAGGTTGTGAACTCTTCGCCCCTTCCGACTACCGTTTGGCAGAAAAACGGCATCTCGGATCGTCGAATTTCGTCCGCAGAAAAATATAAACACGTCGCAAAACGAAAGGTTTTTTTATAGGTACATAACATTATGTATAATAATACTATTGCTTAGGACGCAACGTTATAAAATAATAATAATGTAATCCGGCGGCGGATGTACACGGCCGCAACGATGGCGGGTCACCGAACCTTATTACAACGGAGCGCGCGGGCTACATTCCAGTCGACATTTAACCCGATTTCCTCGCCTATTATTTTTTACTATTATTATCACTAATTTGAAATATTTTTTTTCTGTTGTTACCGTCGGAAATTGTAAGTCGCGCGTCGGTTTTAGAAATCGCCCTCCCGATAGTAATAATAATAATAATTGTACCATCTCATTTATATGAACATCATACACAACAACATCGGTTATTAGTAGTCGTTACTCGTTACTAATATATTGTTTCAAGCGCATAATATGGTCCACAAAAGTATTACGCCGACATCGACGTTCTCTTTCAGAACGATATATTTTTTTCTCCTCAAACCGTGTACTCGTATCATTGCGCGCGCCGATAAGTTTTCGTAAATAAAACGACGACGACGAACCGCTATTACTGTATATATAATACCGCCGCCGCCTGTACACAACGACCGCGTAAATGGAAAACACTCGCGTCCCTCCCTTATATCCCTCGCCTTCCCCAGTTTAACGACAATAGGGTGTGCCAACCCGGGAGATTTCAATTCCTCGATTACACACGCACGCAGACACACACAAGCACGCACGCATTCACACAATGTCATAATGGAAACCTGACAACAGTGTATATACAGCGACGCTGATGCTTAAAAACATTCGGTCCAATAATATAAATAATAGTGAGAAACGTAAATGAAAATTATATTATTCTTACAGCTAATACAACGGATACCCGAACGCCGACAGGGGTCCATCTGTTTTGACGTCGTGGTGAAGATTTCTCGAACAACCCTCACACACAGTGTAACAGCCATCACAGTGTTGTACCTAGTAACAAGTAACAACCAATGTATTTTCTATTGTCTGTTCGCAAAATCAGGAAAAAAAAGCCGTTTTTTACCGGTCACCCAAATATTGTTCAACACCTGCTCTCGGAGGCGAGGTATTGAGGAACACGAATACTTAAATGAATAAAACACATATATATTTTGGGGAGTACGAACGAAGTGGGATCGAAAAAAACATGGATCAAGGGTTCGTAACCGGTTTGGTACGACATTTGCCGATTTGAAACAGTAACAATATAACGTCATGATCTTTTTTCTTTTGGTATACAACACAGTAACTCCCCTCCTCTTAATACGATATTCATTTTCGAAAAAGCTATGGGCACAAATCGAGTCATCGAGAAACGGGAAAAAAAACGCAGAACTTTGGAATCGGAAACGCACCACTGGTAGTAGAATCGATTAGGAAAACCTAAAGACAATAGTGTCGGCGTTCAGTATGAAAACTGCTGTCGTTCTCGGACGGGAAATCGTCGTAGAACCTCAGACAATGGCCGACCGCAAACAATAAAACGGAATATTCGGGTATAATAAGAACGGATTATGTTCCGGAATACGGGAAAAAAACCGTTTTTCTATATAATGAACATCGGAGACTGGGGCGCGCGATAACGGTGGCGGTGGCGATGGTAAGTATAACGACGACGACGACGACGATGATAATAATAAAATAATGAAATGTAAAGAGACGATGATATCCAAAATGGCGGTCTGATTCACACACACACACGCGCGCATAAAAGTACGAGGCGTTTAATTAGAAGAGGCCGAAGAGGCGATCAGGGCACACGGAGAGAGAGCAACACACGGCAACGTCGAAAACGGGTCGGCGGCGGCGGCGGCGGTAGGCAGAGAGAGACGGACGGAGATGACGACGAAATGGTAACGCGGCGCTTCGGAGAGAGGTGTCGCGGCGGCGGTAGATGGCGGTGCCGGTTTTGATTAGCCAACAATAACGCATAAGCGAGCGGCATCGGTAAGAGGTCCTCCCCCCCCCCCCACCTAACCGAAACTCACCGTAAATACGCACCACATCATCGGCGGGTGATGGCAGGCGGTGGTGCGCGCACGTTGAAACCCGGTCGTCGTCTGGCCGCTGCCGCCGCCGATACGGAACAACAGCGCCATCAAAACGAGAACGACAGTGCACTCGACTACGGTGTAGTGTAAGTGTAGTATACTACTACTATACTACTACTATACTACTACTACTACTACTACTACTACTACTACCACACTACTACTAATACTACTACTATTACTATTACTACGCCGCTAAACGGTGTGTGTGTATTGTTTTTTTTTACAGGGTTCTCGCAGGCACTTTAACACACGGCGCGCGCTCAGATAACCATCGGCAAAACAAAACCGGCCACCGACGCCGGCGTGCGTATACAGAGCGGTTAAAATGTCGGTTGACACGAGAACGCATCGCAGCTAATAAAATAATATTATCATCGGGTCGTGTGGTATATCAATATTTAATACGCTTGTGCGGTGGTATTTTAAAACGCTCCGCCTCGCACGCACACAAACCGTCATCGTTTTTTTTTTTTTTTAAATATTTTATAAAATGAAACGATTTTATTGTACTGGCCAAGTTGTTTTTTTTTTTTTTCTAGAAAACTCATACCTTGGTCACGACAACAGCTGACGCCGCCATTGCGTCCAATTATTCGACGGGAAACGCAAACAAATATTATATGGTGTACGTGGGAAATTTAGCGATCGAGTTAATGTTATTTACATAATATTATACGAAACAGCATTAAAGAAAATAACGTATTATACTGATATTCTATCAAACCAATTGGCCTTGTGTCTTTCCCCTCCACTTATTAGGAGGCCTACTATATAGTTGATTGTTTATAAGACATACGAATCAGCACAACGATTGACCTTTTAGGTATTTTTCGACAAACAAACGACTTCGTTGTGCAAAATCCTTAAACTAAAACCGTGCACAAAACGTGTCTTGTCAGCTGATTAAGTCCCTAGTGCGAAATGTCCGTAGTAGGCACACTCACTACACAGTAGTACGGTACACATCACTGAACAATTTTTTTAAACGCGCATACACGATATTTTCTTACTACCATTTTCGATTGATAGTAATTTAGTATACATTACTGATCAATTCATCGAATATTGGATTCCATCACAATGACTAAATAGAAATAGTTTTTTTTTACGTTTAAAGATAAAAAAAAGTTTTCAGTACCAATTTAATCATATCAGTAGGTTCATAATTTTAAGACATTATAAAAACCAACAACTTTAAAATCTAATAATTCAATAGGTAACACATTTACATCATACGAACTCTCAAGACTAAACTCATATTTTATCTCAGAACACGAACAGTATTAATAAAACAGTATGTCATGACTATTATATTTTTTATTTTAAAACTGTGCACTTGAAAATATACGTATAAGATATAAATATATTGAGTCACTTATAAACTGTTATCTAACATAAATCGTAATAAATAATAACATTTTATAATTACTGCAAATATCGTAAACGAATTTACGATATTAATTAAATTAATTATATTTGGTCTTTTTTTTAAAATAAATCAATTTTATTAAAATGTTCGATATTCAATAAAAATTACCTGATTATTAGGTGTGCAATTTAATTACAGAAATCAGGAAATCATTTCTTAATTAGCTTAAAAATAATGGTCAAACCTAATTATTAAAGTTTATATAGAAAAAATAAACTGAGAGAAAAATATATACAAATAAGTATGTAAGGTCTTGTTTTTCATCAAGACCAGTTTAATAAAACTAACTTTAGTAACCTTAGAAAATATTGCGTTAGGTTAGTGTTTTTATTTATTAAATAATATTTTAATCACGTATGTTATCGAATTCTGGAATATAGATCGATTTTTATAATTGTTACTATTCTAAAAATGAAAATCGATATACCAACAATTATAATCGTGTGACAATCACAAATAGTTTGAAAATACATATACGTCATATCTGTCGATTTGTTAAGTATAAATTAAAAAAATACACAAGTTGGCCACTTGTAAAACCAAAGATAAACAGTATTACAATAATTTCAAGTCATACTCAACTCAATGAGGTGATTCTCGGGTTGAACAAAATACATTTATTACATCAGTGCTAATTTAATATATACATATAATGTACCTTTAATTAGTGCCTACACATCGATAACAGTTTACCTGTTATCAACTCAAAATAGGTGAAGGAGTAGCTTATCAACGAACAGGTTTTCGATCGAATGACCTTACACTAGACTTTAGGAAATTAGTGCGCGTACATTAATTACAAGAACATCGCAAATACACGTACACCTGCAGTATATAAATAAATGGACCCGCACAGTAAGCAGCTACGAATGTAGAAACTGAAGTTTCGAAAGTCGTCGTGAGTGCCAATAATACGCATAAAAATGTAAACGAAATTAATCGTCCAAACGGTTATTAAAACCGTATTAAACTCGAATAATATTATGAAAAACCGACCGTAACT
The DNA here is from genome assembly GCA_027563435.1 of Nasonovia ribisnigri. NCBI lineage: Eukaryota > Metazoa > Arthropoda > Insecta > Hemiptera > Aphididae > Nasonovia > Nasonovia ribisnigri. Next base: position 56,779 of record JANEHU010001507.1, read on the forward strand.
TCAGCAGCGGAATGATCACTCGGTTGAAAACGGAAAACAATAAATACGAACCTATCGTGTGCGATGTACAATAATATTATATAGGTACCTACATGTGTGTACCGCAGGTTACCATATTACTTATTATAATAAGCGAGGCGGAGAGAGATAAAATATTTTCTAGTGCGTTGACTCTCGCCCGGGAAACGAGCAAACTTATACACCGGATTCCATTGCTAGAACATAATGTAATAATATTATTGTGTGTATGTGTATCGGACGATATCCTTTCATGTCCATATATTTATTATATATATTTTATTGTTATGTACATGTATAAATCGTCGGCTCGGCTCGGCTCGTCGTCGTCGTCGTCGTCACCGGCCCACTCTCCGGGCAGCCCCCTACATGGTGCGCCGAGTGTCCGCAACGACGACGTTCGGTTCAATTCAATTGTCTTGTCTTTGGTATTGTCGGTTGGTCGGTCGGTGTGAGGGGTGCAACAACACCACACGCAAGCGCATCAACCACCGGCGGTTCACCAAAGGTTCCAAGACATTCTGTTTTACGGTAACCAATATGGTGGCACATGAAGCGAAAAAGCGAGGAAAAATAAAGAAGGATCAAAATAATATAATACTATTATCATATAAAATTATGATTTGCTTTTTGAGAACGCGTCGGAGAAACCTTGACCCTAACCTCCCCACCCCACCCCCCACACCAACATAAAACGGACATGGACGCACACGCTCGCGGCCATTAAAAGTCAACATAATATTAATATAATAGACATAGCCTCCGATCGATTTCGTATGTCGACGACAACTTACTAGAATATTATACAAATCGGACGACGTCCGACGGATTCTTGGCGGATAGTTGTTTTACCTGTCGTACATTCCGTGGAGGATAAAAAAAAATCCGTCCGAGAACGAATATCACACGTGTGATTACCCATGTCCTATTATATTATTATTATTCCACATATCGGGGAAATCGTCTGTAGATCGATCGGACCCGACTAAAACATTATATTATAATAGTGGCCATAACTACCCGTCCAATTAGCACGAAATATACAATAATAATAATAACACAGAATCTATACACACTATTACATTATTATAATCAGAAACCGGTTCGACGGGTTTTCGTTACTATGCACACAATATATATTATTGTAGCATAAGTATAATAATATTTAAACGCATCTCTTGTACACGAGGCTCGGAGTAGTTGTACAATAATATAATATGCGCCTACCTGCCTACACGCATTATATACCATACAATATATGAGTACGACGCATATAATATTATAGCAGTAAGTAGGTATTAACATTATTATTGTGATCGTAACCGACCAGTGTAATCCGGCACCATTTAATTTGGTCAACCTGTCTCATATACCCACCAATACGAGCCAGACGTGACAATACTATAATATTACATTATTATTATATATCTAATATTATATAATAATATATTATTGTATTATTGTGCTTACAAGACTGGACACCATCAAAACACGCCGCATTAAATGTGGGATTTCACTCAAAATCGTTCTTATAAAAAAAAATTGAATTATTTGTAATTATTTAATTAAAAACCTGTAGTCTAATGGGAAATAATTAACTTTTCCTTGTGGCTATCTATCTCGCCAACGGTTGTGGCCCGATTGCATAATTAATAACATAGTATTAAAAATGTTTTGCATTGTTTGACGGTTTAATTGATAGTTAGAACTCCTCATGACCATTCGTCGCATAGTAACTTTTGTATGTATTATATGAGGACTTTAAAGTCTATTATTTAGCTGTACGTTGAAATATAAAATAATATCCACACGGATACACACCTGCGCGCGCGTTTTATGTGATAAAATAATGTTCTACTACGGCAGAACTGTCGAAAACACTATAATACGTACCTATGTATTACGATTAATTATCAAATTCAAAACTATTTGCAAAGTAATTTATTTAAATGAGGCTATGATTTGTTGTCGGAGGCCATTAGACCATTAGGCTTTATAGTAGGGCCTGGTTCAATATTTGGTGATAACTGATAAGTGACCGATCCCTAAAAGGCACACCCCATGTCAATAACTTTGTGCACATACATTTTCCATTAAACATTTAAATTAAGTCACTTAAAAATCCAAAGTTGGGCCTATTTGTTTTGATGAGTAAACAAATCGATTATCAATAACTTCGTCGCATGAAAGATCTCAAGATTCCAAATTAAGTGAACATATTATATTTAATAACACCGTTTGTGTTATCACTTATAATAGTAGTTAAGTGCTTAAAATGTATAAACACTTAACTTAGCACGTCAGGCACCTTTAAAACAAACCATTATAAAAACATTTACATTCCGGAGGATATAATACATACGCCGTAATGGGTATATTATAATTAATGACGGATACATCAGTAGAAAGTCTTTAAATTCAAAAAACGATCGGAAGAAAATCCATAATTCTTAAAGACGATCTTTGGCCAAGAAAAATAACAAAGGATGTATATGCGTGCAAACGATTGGAAATTATTAAGTCGAAAGGATGGACTGAATGATTTTTAAACACAATAAATAGTTTCTATAAAGTGTTCTAAATCAACCGTTATTAATTATTCATTGAAAATATGAAAATCTTTCATATCTATTTTAAATAATGTACTAAAAAAAAATCCATTTTTTTAGTACAAATCGAAATAAAATATTACATAAATCCAAATGTTAGATAAATAAATAAAGCAAAATAAAATTGAAACATTGATTTTTTATACGTATACGTGAAAATAAAAACCCTATCTTGGCAATATATCCTCTTAAATATATAGGAACTACAATATCAGTTACTAGCAATGTATTTCTTAAGATACATTTGATAATTTTGAACTTTCAAGTCCAAAATTTTTTTGGATAACATTTTTGAAGTTAGCGTCCTTAAATTAGTTTAAAAATATCTACTATAAAATGTTCACTCTAATATTTTGATGGTTGCCAAGTTAAGGATTAAGGAGTCGTTTGTTCGGATCGTTTCAATGGGCATTATAATATCATGTTGAAAAGAGTATCCAAAAGCGACAACATTTCAGTAACTAATAGAGATTTGTTACCAAAAGACGATACATCGTGATAATGCATTTAATATTCATTAATTAGTAAAACAAACACAACTGCGGAAGCTACGACGTGTATAAACCTATGAGCTACAGTAAATTCACAATAACATCTGAAGTAGAATAAATAATAATAATAATAATACAATTCCCAGTATAATTTTAATAGTTTTGATGGAAAGTATATAGATAATTAAAGGTGGAGTCGTCATTAGCAAGAAATATGGGTGTATCTAGTGACTAGTATTACAAGGCGGAACTTTAAAATATATTTGTGAAAGGAGGATAAGACAATCACAAGTTAGCTAAAAGTTTAATAAGAAATTCTGAAATTCTATATTATTCGCAATGTGCGTCTGATTGGCAAGGTTGGCATAATAATCCGACAATAATATAAGGGCATAGGAAAATAAAAAATGGCGATTTCACAAAAATGAAATATTGCGAAATAAAAATGGTGTAAACATCAAAACGATCGTGTGGGCGACGCGGCGATCGCTCGGTATACGTGGCGGCGGTAGCGATTACGTGGCACGCCGGTTGATCGGCCGTGGCGCAGGTTATGTCTGTCAACAACCGGGGCCCAGGCGGCGGCGGCGACGGCTGAGAGGAACAACCAGCCGGCGATCACATGGCCACGCGCGTTCCGAGCCCACAGACTGACTGACTGTGAGCATGAATGGCGCGCCGCCGACGATCCACGCACGCACGCCCGCCCACCAAACGCACCGGGTTACTACGTCACACGATATTACCGTGCTACGGCGTACGATAATTACCGTACTCATTGAGCATCGGCCGGCCGGCCGGCGCGCACGCCCGCGCGGCACTACGGCACGCACACGCCGTAGCGCTCGCGTGACGTCGCGCACAGCGTATACACCACGGGTACGGGGTAACGTGTAAATATTATACCGTGTATATTATGTGCTCGTGTATCAAAATATTATGTGTGCAAGTGACGTGCATCGTTTCCATCGAAACGACGTCGTCGAGTATCGGTTTTTTACCCATCGTTTCCGGGACTTTTTCCGCGGACTGTCCACGACGACCTGCAGTCGGACGCGATCAAACGAGCACTGTTGCTGCTGCTGGTGTTGTTGCTGCTGCCGATAATACGTGGACCCGACGACGCGACACTTGACCATGATGGAGATAGCCGTTACTGAACGATGACGAAGGCAGACGACAACGACACATGCCTCGGCGGCGGTGGTTCCGGTGCAGCAGCGGCCGCACTACTACTACAATTACTAATACTACACTTAACGCTGTTACTATTACACGTCATGTATAACTAAAAGCGCGTATCGAAGACGAGCGGTGTAGTGGTGGTGTGTGTGCGACGATGGTAGGCGGGGTGGTGGTGGTGGTGTCGTCCACCCTTTCCGCGCACACCACAACCGTTCGTAGCACTCCTCCGCCTCCACCGCCGCCGACTATAATGCTCCGCGACCGACGTTGATCAATAATACTCGCGCGAAAGGCAGCATCAACCAAACGAAACGTCGTTGTCGTCGTCGAAATGAAAACGAAACACCAAAAAACAACACTTTGGCCGCCGCAGCCCCCCGGCGAGAGCGAATAATACACACTGACACTGCACCGTGTGTGCACCACCGTCCACTCGAATACGGTCGTCGTCGTCGCCCGATGACCCAGCCGCCGACAACTGCTAGCCGAGACACGCGCCGCTGTGGCGTTCACCTCTCGACGACGACGACTCAAGGGATGGGTGGGTGGGTGGGCGGATAAAAATTGCGTAAGCGAGATAAAAAAAAAAAGTACTCCCCGCGACCAACAACAACAACAACAACACACACAAACTCGCGGCGTTCGCGCGCGTACTACTCCGTGCAACCCCGGCGATCGCGCACGTTATACGCACGTCGTGTATATGTCATATACGTATAGAGTTTGTGTATAGTGTTTACCATCGAAAGTATTATACGGTTCACACACACCGAGAGAGTTTACAGTACGCACCGCCGAGCGGCGCTACGGTGATTTTCACTTGTAAACGACAGAGGCGGCGGCGACGGTTTACCGGGGAGAGCTCTGCGGACGGAGTTGTTTATTATTACTACGATAATAATATAATATAATATACACGTATTAGTTGTTATTATTATTATTATTATTACTACTACTACGATGACGACGTCACGAGAAAGAGAACCATTTTAAATATGGCGTTCCAACGTCGATGTGTGTATATCATAATAATATTATATTATATTTCGGGTTACCTATAGCTCGATATTCTTTTTTTCGTCGTCTCTCTCACCCTCCCCCCCCCCGCACACACACTCACACTTATCACGGCATGGCGACCCTCTATACCTTTACCGACGACTTATACACACACACATACATATACGTGTTATTGGATACACGTTTTATGCTACACAGCGCGTATATGTGTGTGTGTGTGTGTGGGGACTTGTGCGTTGAGTGGGTGGGAGAGAGGAGAGAAAAATCGACTAATAGTATACGAATGCGTATGTATTACTATTATATTATACACGTTATAATATTATGTGTACCGTAAAAAAAATATACATTACGGGTCGTGTCGTTCGAAATTATCCCACCTCCACGTCATGTTATACGCATTAATACATACCAAGCACACCAGGTAGATATATACATCTATATTATACAGGGTGTGCAGATAATGTACAGCTGACCATTTACACGACCAAACGTTTTTAAATATGAGACATTAAGACTTTCTTTGTTTTTTACACGTAAACGAGTACGACCGAAAAGCGAATACTTTTCACCCTAAACAAGTGTTTGCTCGTGTTGGTTTTTATTCCATACAAAAGCGGCACGACATGACTACGTTTTTTAAGCGTACGAAACTACACTGTATTGGTTGTACACGAGGAAGCTCCTCCTTGCACCGTGTGAATAGATGTTGTGAACGTTCAACGTTTTAACTAGGAAATCGGCACCGCGGCGATGTCGTTGATAATAATACGCGCAGCTGTTGTAGTACAACCAGAGAGATTCTCTGTTTGGGGAAGGGAGAACGGATTGTGTTAAAATGTTTAAATGATACTTGACGCGTGCGCGTAAGCACGTTCGTAATCGAGCGCCTTTTAAAAAAAATAAATATTTAATTTCAGAATTTGATTAAATAAACATTAATTTCGACACATGAACACATTTTTACATAATTTATCACTGTTGGTAAATTGTCGACAGAAATTATTAACCAACCTAACTATTAGCGTTAATCAAACACGATGGTTCAAATTTCATAATACATTCTTTGAAAACATGAATTATTAAAAGATATACATTATAGTCAACGTTGTAGATAAGGAACATTATTAATAAATAATATTTATGAACTAATGATCTAGTTGTATATCAAATTTTCTTGAAAGTTGAAAAATATGTTTATTTTCAATTTCAGGAAATATTGTAGGTGATAACCATGGTTGAAATAAACAAGGTTATTGCATAATATATATACCACTTCTCAATCAAATATTTGATGATAAAAACAAAAATGGCAGCGTAAATGGAACCAATAATAATCAAGTATATAATATGTCCGGGGATTTTGAATTCCTTAGCTTTTGTCAGAGTATTTTTCATGGTAAGAAAATCGATATTTGTGATATTCCTTTACACAGCCATTTTGTATCTTATGATAACAATCCTAGTCTTTATGCAAAACCAGGTCCTGTATATTTAAATCATGGCAATATACGATGATAACGTTTTGAAGTTTTTAAAATATAACATATAGCAACATTATCAACTCAATTGTCATTATTCTGATATTAGTTCATTATTTCGTTCATTAGTCATAGTCGTAATTAAGGCCGGAACAATATGGAGGGGATTTTTTTCTTCAACCCCGATGAACGTGAAAAATATACAGTTGAGTTTTTTAGTTCATAGTTATACCAAAAAAATATAAGATATAAATTATCTAAAATATTACGAAATTATTATGTGACCTACCTAATATAACAATTATTAATAAAACAATTATTAAAAAAAGATTACTGGCAGAGCAATGTGATGAGATCAGTGTTTTTAATATTTGAAATGAATTGAATTGAAACTTTTGAATGCCTAGAATTTCGTGGAAATGAATTAAAATGCGAAATAAATCAAACTATATAATTTTATATAAACAGTTTTGAAGTCTAATATATTCCTGTGAATGTAAATATTAAAAAAAAAAATAACATGTACAGATTTTTTAAGATAGTGAAATTAAAAACATGTTCCGATATTTAGAATACCTATGAACTTTATAAATTTTAAAACGGAAAATGTTAGATAAAAATAACAATAAAACATATTATCGATGAACATCATTACGTTAATGATTATTAATGGGAACGTTTTTTTAAACCTGAAGAGTAATACATACTAGAACAAGCAACACGTAAACGAGGAAACCGCAAGGTTGTACAATACTATTGTGAATAATCATAATTCATAACGTTAATGAATATTATTTATTAGCCTTGTCGAAACTTTTACATTATTATATTAAATATTATGTATTTCCATTTAATCGTTCTATACATGATATTATTATGTTATGATGGTGGTGATGGTGACGATGACGAACTCGTTCGAAACTTCCTCGACACACGGTCGATTCGTAGTTACTCCCTCCACAAACGACGATACCGTTAAAAATAACCATTAACGTACAGAAAGACGCGTACCGCTTATATCTACATCATAATGGTAATATTAAAATATTATGCTCGGAGATCGGAGAATAGTAAACGATCACGCTGTGTGTGCGTGTACCGATATTTGTCGTCAACAGGGGATTTATAAATAGAAGTAGAAGAATCGTGCGACTTACGTACGGGCTGGAATGACGAACAGAATTGTAGAACACCGGCACTATCATGGTTGTCGTCGTGATTTAGCATCAGTTTTCGAAGACGATCTTTTATGAAACGGGCAAAACGCACAAAAGCAAAAAAAAAAACCCGTCACATGTCGCGGAGGGTCACCTTGAAAAGCAATCAAATAATACTGGCTGGTAATAATCGATCGTTTCCTGTTCCGAGACGATTAAATACTATTGTAGTGAAAAAAGCACGGAGACTTGAAAAAAAATACAAGTTTTGTACGATAATCGACGACGATTTCGAATACGAATATCGATGTACAATAGTTGTGTCGTTGTTTTAACGCCTACGTCCGTTCAAACGTCTGAAAGAATCCACGGGGACTGTTGATATATTGAAACGCAGTTGCGCGTTTTAGAATTTAAAAAAAAACAGACGTTCAACTACTACGTGCGTGTATAAATGGTATTGGCAGCAACGACGACGACGACTTTCGAGTTCCGATGGTAACTATAATTTTATATTGTAATGAACGACTACGAGCGGCGCTGGCCGGGTGATAACGTCAACGCGACGAAAATTTTATGGATATTATTATTGGCCGAATAACGACGTAACACGAAGCCGATTAAAGAGAAAGAAAGAAAAAAGACACGTCGGCCGTGGTCGCGGTGCGTATGTTTGAGTTGCTTCGTGTATATGCTAATAAATACAAATCGATCGATAATATTTTAAATATCGAGCGAGCAAATCACGTACCGGCGCATAATAATATAAACGCATATAATATTTATATACATAATTTTTTTTCGTCGTTTCCGAGCCAAGTTTTGACAGCGTTATCGAGCAAGCAAACGGAACACGCGACTGTTGCCATTTACACGGGCGGCGGCCGTAACTCTATTTCGATTGCGCGGCGTAGGTACCTACATAATAATAATTCGTCGCCCGACGATTGTAATATTTTACTATTGCTTTGTTGTTCACAATTATTATCATATTTTAGAACACCACTTTCCGGACCCGACGAACTTATGTATTCAATATAGTTTTATTATTTTCCGACACTGTACTTTTCCTCGACCAGAATTTTACTCCACTCGTCTGTGTGTACAGTTTCTCTGATATAAATTTTTATTTTTTCTGTCCGCATCGTAGTGCACTGAAATTTAACGATAATACTATTATAATATTCCTATTTCCTACGACTCCTTGCACACGAGCACGCGGTCAAAACTGGTACTGTTAGATGATGTAGGGGATGAGTGGGGGAGGTCAGTTCAGAGCACTATTATAACACAAACAAATCTTTACTGTCAGTGTTATTACTTATTTATATTAAAAGACACCACACAACGATTATTAAAAATTATTTTATGCTAAACATTATTAATTATTATTATGATACCGTGTGCAAACGATGTGTAATATTATGGTTTTCGTGTTTTTTTTTTTTTTTTAATTTGACTTACTCGTGCGCCGATGAACCTGGCTTCCAGTAATTCCTGTTTACGTGGATCCAGCGCAGCTTGGAAGTGATGCTCCATTTTGACGCTAGCACCTATACGAAACACAAAACCTTGGTCAGAGAAACTGTCGACAAATCAGCTGAAAACGTGTAGGCACAATAACATAAAATTATATGATGGCGCGCGGTGGCGTATATTATTATGTTATGTCTCCGGTTATTATATTTTACTTGGTTTCCGAGCTGCGCGCGGCGGCGGCGGCCTAATTAATCGCCCGCCAGTCTATCTGGCTGATCTCACCCGCCTGCCCTGTCGACGATCGGATTTCGATTAAACCACATACAGAGAGAATCTCCTAAATCGCGGATTTCGATCGAACAAAATGTTATATTAATACGATTTTTGTTTACTCTACGTGAAAGGAAAACGAAAAAATGTGGACATATTATACTAAAATATACACAAACACATGACCCCACACACGGCCGTTGTCAGGCACTATAATTATTATTATACGCGACTCGCGGTATTGTTCAGGGAACTTTCGTTTCTACGTGGTGATAGCCGCGAGATTGATAGACAATCCGATTGCCAGTGATCGAAATTCATATTCCGCCTGGCCGCCCGTTAAGCCGAAATAGCCTATTTTTAAACAGGTCGCGCGGCAAATGCCGAAGGTCAACGGCAAGTTAATTTTAACCAATCGGTGTATTTTGTATTCACACTACACATTGGTGGCGCAAGCAGCAACGTGATATTAAAATTATTATCATCATCTGTAGTTTCGTTTTGCGTTCGATAAATAAACAAATTTCCCTTACTCCGTACCTCAAATTTTCTCGACATTTCCGTCATCCAAACAACAAAACGTACACAAAAATATTGCGGTACTTTACCACTACCACTACCACTACCACTACCACTACCACCACCACCACCACTGGCGGTCGTCCCCAAACACACACACACAGGCTTGCAAACCAAAAATAAGCGCCGGTGAGCGAGGGGGAAAATCTATTCTTATCGGGTTATCGCACTTGGGCCAACCTAATCAGAGCCTCCTATTCCCAAACTCACCCGGTATCATTACGTGAGAGCGCCACCACCACACCAGCTCGTCACGGGGACGGCGTAAAGTGGAAACCCTCATTCGGAACGAGCCACAACACCAATGCACCATAGGGTTCGGTACGCCGCAGCGGTTATAGTCGAGGGGTTAGGAGAATTATTATTCATTTCTCTCGTCTCGCGCACAAGCCGATGTCGCGACGTCTTATTATTGGTCTTTGTCCCTTGTTCCTCGAGACGGTTATTTTATTTGTGTGTATAGAAAAACCGAAAACCCAAGTCGTCGTAGGGTTGATGGCGGTTTCGAGGGTGAAAGTGGGAAGGGGTACCGACGAACAATTATTATTCGTATTATTGTTATTTATATATAATACGTATGCGGACGACGAGAGAATAGGAGACTGCGTGTGTGTGTTTGGTTTGTGTATGCACGCGGTGGCCGTACACGTAATTATGGACATTTTCATCCCGACATTGTGTTCGACCGCCGCCGATATAGCGCGCGACGTTGCCGGTTTGCGGTGTACGGTCGAGAGGGCGGCGGCAGACTCGCACACACGCACACACACATACGAGAGCGCGTACCAAGACATCGACGGCGAAGACGGCCGCCGCAGTCGGATGGAGGAGAAACGTACAAAGCTTAATATTGTGTTGTTTTTTTTTTTTCATTTCGTTTTGCTTTTTATATTGTTATTGCGTGCGCACTGTACACACCGATATTCGTATTTTATAATACACGACGACGTGTATAATAATAATACACATAACAATATAATAACAGCGAGCGCGATCTCTCCCTCTCACTCTGGCGCACACGGACATGTAGACGGATTACGCACACCGACACACACCCGGACAGATACACGCACACATGGGCACACAACACACGATGTTATACATATAATAATTATTATCGCGTATGTGTGTGGCGTACGGGAGTATTTAGAATTCACACGGATCGGGCCGCGGGAGAAGGACCCGGAGCGGAAGAGGGTGATTGTGCGCGAGGAGGGGAGGTCATCCGTCGGGCTGCGTTGCCGGATCGTGTCCATTTCACGGCGAGTTTACGGAAAAGGGCAGGACCCCGCCACCGCTCGCCATCGGAGGGAGATGGACTGATTCGTGACACGAGGTATATGCCGAGTAGCAGCGGCGAACGCGTGTGTTGTGTGTGTGTGTGTACCGAGTTAGGCCGGCGGGTGGGTGGGTCGGCGACGGCGACGGTGGCGAGTGGCGACTGGCAGGGCGGCGGGTGGGTGCCAAGAGAAAACGATCGATTCTCTCTAGCTATTCTAGCAAACTCCGTTTTATATATATTGTACATACGCGCGACCGTGCGTGTGCGTGTGTACACGTAAAAGCCACTGTGTCGTTGTTGGGCGGCCATGCATAAGTAACACACAGGAGCGAGCCCACAGACGTTTGAAAACTCCAGCGGAGTCCCACCCCGCGCGCCCCGCCGTCACGGCAGTCAAGGCGGTAACAGTGCAAACAAAACCCATCGTTGCCGCCGCCACCCTCCTGTCGGCATTCGGTCGCCGCCGCCGATGTTACCCGTTACCCGGTAGTACCAGGTCACAGTCGATTTGACGGCCGTCGAAGAACCCGCCGCCGAGATTCTCACCCCCCATCAAAAAGACGCGTCCCTCCCGACCACCGCCGCAGGGTCCGTCCTCGTGTAGTCGAGCATCGTGGTTTCCTCTTCACGACCACTTTACAAAATATTATTATTACAGAATGCGACGACGTATTGTTGACGCAAGTCGCAAGGTATAATATAATATATAATAAGAATATCATCGAGTCGGGTGGAAGAGAACAAAAAAAAAAATAAAAACACTCGACTCCCGGGCGTAAGCACACCGCCGTCATTCTTGTATAATATACTGGAAGAGGTCGTTCAAAAAACCTTTATCGTGTTATTTTTATGCGGTACGCGCGCGCGCGCGCAAACAAATGTGACGTTAATTCGACCGTGATCAGCGTCAGCCCTCGAGAAAATGAGCTTTTAAAAACATCCGCGAAACGTCACAACAAAAGCTTTTCGCAACAGTTAAAAACCGAAATGGCGTAAGCACGCGGAACCGGCCAGATCGCCGCAAAATACGCAGCTGCCGACCTAGTGGTGTAGATGCATAAAATAATATATTTTTGGGCGATATAAATGAATGGTAAGGATTTCGAATACATGCCACCGAGGAAACCATGCAAGAGAAAACTGATAATTTGTCCCAAAAAAACTTAAAACACAATTCTGGATTCCGGCATACGTTTTATTAAGACGCGTTACACGATGACAATAATGGCGTTTTGCGATAAAATATTATTATACTTAATACCGGCATACCGTTAACGCTCAGCACCGTCGTCGCTGTAGTCGTCACCACGCATCACATCGGCAGTGCTATATAATGCATTTCATTATTATTAATACTACTACTTTCATACAAAATGAATACTATATTATTTTGCATTTCGACATCGCCTTCAAAGACGAATCGATAAAACACGACGACGTCGGCGGAGATATTTAAATAAAAATAATAATAATATAATATCAGCTTAATAACGACAATTAATGGGTTTAATTATAATGATTTTGAGAAACGTTCGTGGAGCACGACGGCGACCGGTTGGCATTTTTGTAACGAGAATGCGAAAAAAAAATGGTGTTCCCGTTGACGTGGAAATGAAAAAATAAAAATATCGCGCACGCGACTGCTGCGCAAATTTCGAAACGCAATTAAATAACAGTCGCCCGGCGGCGGCGTGTATAATACTCAATGACAAACGAGAAAATATTCGTATTGTCACATATATATATATATACATTATACATACATTATTATTATATGTACCTACGTGGTATTTTTATTAATACACACAAATAAGACTCCCACCGGCCGACAGACGACGCGACGTGTGAGATTCGTACTTAACGTTCGCAAGTGCAGTTTGTATTGTATTTTACACAATCGTTAACACAATATTATAACAATAATAAAAATAGTATTATAGGTTGAAAAAAATTCTTATTTCGACGGAACTTACACATCGAACCTACCTACAGGTACACAGTGCCGTCTTATAAACTATATTGTTGAGACTCAAAAAATAGGAACAGTGTCGGGATTCGGGAATCATTTTTCTAAAAATATTCTGTTGTAGATTGCAATTCTCCCAGTTTACAACTTCAAAATATTCTAAATATTTATGATATGTGTTAAAGTTTTACACCTTTTACATTTTATGATATAATATTTAATTTAAACAAATCATCAAGCGGACAGTTTTTACAAAATGTATGATGCTTGGGAGTTGCCTAAGAGCGTAACGCCGGTTTTTGTAAGATTTGAAAATCGGATCAATTGCATTAATCTGCGAGGGCACAAGTGGCGGCAACGGCGGCGGTTTTTTAAAAATGTTATTTTTGTTTTTCGACGAATATGATATTATTACATTCGTCGGGTGTTTTGGGGATTTAAAACAGGGCCCCGCCCGGATTTCTCACGGCGTCACGTTACCGAATTACAGACATTTTACCGTCTTTTATCGACGTAGGCGACGGCGGTGAATCGTTCAAACTCTACGACGACGACGACGATCGTTCTGTTTTCTGTTATACGTACGTTCTCTATAATGTAATGTTATATGGTACGCGGCCACGCGGGAGAGTAAATTATTTTATGCCGTCGTGTTTTTTAAACGCAATTATTATTGTCGGCCAAGAAAATATGTTCACTCGTTGTTCGACTCGGTAGAACACTTTGGGGTCAACGAAACTCTATATTATTACTATTATTATTATTATATTATAGTCGAACGATCGAGTACCGTTTTTTTTTCTATTTTCACAGTAATTGTAAATTCGATCATGTCGGTAATAAAATAATGGTTAGAAATGATTTGCACACGGCGATGTGATATTCACCAATCCAAGTCGAAAAACGCGAACGACGACGGTATCTCCGCCGTTCGATGCAACTGTACTACCATGGGCCACGGTTAAACTACTTCAATTTTAGAACCCGCAAAAAACATAATCGTTGTTCCCATTTTGTATTATTTTGATTGTACGTAGACTACGTTCTCAAACATTCTGCGCTAATAGAGCCATAGATTTAATCATCTACTTATTGACAACATGATAATATGTTGTTTAAAGATTATTTTTCTAGTTTACCGACGCAGAACCCAACGGTACAACTAATTAATATCGATTTAAATAAAATATAAGACTCGAGTACTCGAGACACTTATAATACGATTATAAAATACTTTAATACTTGTCGGATGATTATTGATACGACGTTCGGTTAGATAAGAAACGAAAAAAACTACCTAACGTGTATGAATATTGTAACCTTATGGCGACACGTCGACGACGCACGACAAGAAAATCGAAACATTTTAACAATAAAATAGATAGAAAAAATAACTTTTATAATCTGCCCTCTCTAGGTCACATATATAAATTAGTCCTTGGTCACATTACACGGTGTCATTTTTATCAATTAAATATTCTGTACAAATGTCGTTTCAAATGGGGCAAGCACAATTTTTTGTGAGTCGCGTAGTTTGACATATTTTATTAATTATTCACCAAATTATAACTTATCAAAACCGTCGCTTGATCTACGGTTAGAGGTTTGATGACGGTGTGAGCGTACGTACAAGTTCTATAGGAATAATATTATATGATACATTAAACGGCGAGTAATAATTTTTCAATGCTTTACATCACACACATGGGCCAGTGGAAACGTGTTTTCGAGAATTAGCACGCAAAACGTGAGAAACGGTCGAAAAGTCTCGTGCGACCGACTGTCTAACTAATCGAATTGTTTTTTTTAATATATCTCTTAAATGGAATTAGTCGTAACGATTCTTAAGCATTTATGTCACTGCAAATCGACTTAATGCGTTATCGACAAAGTGAAAAGACGTCATACACTAGTACCTATAAGTATGATAAAATGGTGTATGGTCGGATTCGTTTATATAGTGTCCGCTACTACACAGTCGTCTCGTCGTAATAATAATATTAATTATGAAAATTATTTTTCAAGCCCACACAATAATAACGTCGGATGTCGGACACAAAATGTCAGTACAACCGCCGCAGCTCCTATCTACCTACCTGCCGACCGTCCGCCACTCGGGCGCGGAAATGACGCAAAGGCGGAAAAAGCCGACGAAACGGTCTATCGGTGCATGCGTACACGACGAAAAGTGGCGGATTTGGGTTATAGTCGTATGGGACGCGCGCGCAAAAATAAAACACATCGGAATGCGGCGGCAGAAACTTTGGCCGGTCATCTCTCTCACTCTCTAGCTCGTTCTCCGTCTTTCCCGTCATCGGTGCACATACACACACAAATAAGTATGCGCGCGCACGTGTGTGTGTGCGTGTGTGTATGTTTGTGTGCGGTGTTCGGCCGCCATTGTTCGCGCGCGCCCGGTTACACTTCTCGGCCGCTTATTTATTACACGACGTATTTATCCAGAGCACATCTCCTCTCGGCTCTCGCTCTCGCACAAGACACACACACGCACGCGGTCCCCCGCCCTCCCTCACTTCTCGTACAAAAGACGACACAAGTGGCGGCAGCAGCCGCCGAGTGTTCCACGAATGTGCTACGCGAACTTGCCACGTACACGCACACGCACACAAACACGACGACGACGACCTATGGAGGAATCCGTTGCCAGAGGCGAATGCGATTATAAAAAAAATAATAAAATCCACACGACGTGCATGTACATATACATGTATATATATACATGATTTCTTGGCGTATAATAATATTGTAGAGGAATCGAAACGCGTCTTTCGACGACGATGTAGCAATATCGCCATTTACGGATTTCGTCGTCCGAGCCACACAACCGTACAACAACCTACCAACCAACACGTGTGTGAGTGTGTGTGTGCGCTTCGATATATTGTATTTATATTACATCGTGTCGTTGAGTGAGCAGCAGAGAAAAAAAATTATATTTAATTGAACAGCCGGCGGAGGAGGATCATTTTGCGGAGGGAAACGGTCGGAACAAGGTAGTGTAGTAGCGCGGTGTCGGCTAATATACAGTGGAGGGGGCGTGGTACGACGGCGACGACGACGACCGTCGAGCAATTTCTCGTACATTTTAGAATAAACGCGAACCGTATTTAAAAAACTCACCGAGAGGTCGAGGCATTATCGATCGGCGGTCGTCCGAAAATAATACGACTACTACAACTATGGTATACGCAACAAACACCACTACGACGGCGGCGAACGCGGAGCAACCCTCTCGTCGTAACCAACCGAGTAGGGGTTGTCTTTGTACGATGTAACCGTACATGTGTGTATTTTTGGTGTACAATAATAATTATTTAATCGGGACTACGAAGCACGCTCCCATGAAGATACGTTTTATAATATCATAAGAGAGTACAGACGTTTTTGACGCGGATGACGAGAAGCTAGTGCCGCCGGAATGCGGAAGAGACGACGAGACCGTAGAGCATAATATTATTGTTTGTACGCGATACGCTTTTATAATGATAGGTACTATTACAGTATTATATCGAAAGTTTTTGAAAACGACTTCTTTGAGGACACACACGATATTAACAATGTTTACATAATATATACATAATATATCGTATAATCATCGTGTGTACTAACTAATAATTAATATTGTCGAACAGCAATATTATACAAAATACTGAAACACATACATATTATGATATTATGTAGTGGATATAGGTACTATAAATTTTAAATAGTAATGATGGTATTATACAAACATATATAAATTAATTGCATGGTCTTGTGGAACACAAAATTGTACAGGTGTCGAACTAACCTTGGGAACACATCATCATCGATAAATGCGCACCGGTCGCTGCTGCTGCTGACGACGACGGCGAAGGCGGCGGTGGCAGCGGCACGAGGTAACACGACATATGCACTGGCGACGCAACAATATGAACTCTGCGCCTCTTCCATGGGCCGGGGGGAGCAGGGTGGTGGAGGTGGTGGCGGCGGCGGGGAAGATGTGTCGGCGGGAGGGGGGAGGGACGGTCGGCGAGAAAAGTACACCCCACCGCCGTTCAATCGCTGCCGTTACACTAGTTAGGTACTACTACTACAACAGCAGCCGTTGGCGGAACTCATCGTCCGAGTTTCCACACGACGTAATATTGATTTTACAATGAAATTCGCCGACGGCAGCCGTTAAAAAAAAAAAATAACAAGAAAAACGCCTCGCGACGTCGGGCGTACGCGTCTCCTCCGGTGGCACAAGACGAGGGCGCCGCCTCCGGTGTACACCGGGTGCGAGCGCGCGCGCGCGCGCGAATTCGGACGGGAAGAAAAGCGTTACGCGTATTTAATTATTGTCCGGGCTTCGGGATATGATAATAATAATAATATTATTAAAACAACAATAATATTATTATCGTTGTCGTCGGTGTTATCGCGCCCGCGGGCGGCGTTTGTTGGAAACCATGGGTACGGAGACGACGCACGCGGACGTAAAGAGAAGTGAACCGAACGGACGGACGACGACGACGAACGGACGCGCACGCACTGCCGGCTGGCGGTTTTGTGAAACGATGACGGCGGCCCGCACGACCCGATGACCGGACTCGGAATGGGAATAATGACTCTATATCCTCCCGACGATAATAATATAATATATATAATATAAAATAATAATAATATATAATATGACAGTGTGCACACGAGCAGCTGCTCTGCTCTCCGGGGCCCGCTCTCTATAAAACGCGTGTATTCAATAATAATATCATACACTGCAGCAGTATACCGCTGTGTAGTAGTAGTGTGCATTCCTTTCCTGTGTTTGGTAATAATAATATTCAACTACTATAATTTTTTTTTCTCTCCTCTTCTCTCTCTTTTTTCGATTGCGCGCAATGCCCAATGCTGCGCGACCTTCGCACACCGCGCAACCACCGCACCAGTGTAACCACTCACGGGCTCTTCCCCACCGACACTCTCACACACTCTCTCCTTTGGCGTTCCTACCCTGTTGCGAATTTTCACCGACAATTTTCAACCACCTACCGTGTGCGTATCACACACCGCGGCCCGCACACACATCCGGCTCCACCACCATTGTGTAACGCGCATACCTAAGCTACCCAACTACACACAACGATTTTTTCAACCCCCATACATTTCCCGTTCGTTTACGTCTTCTTTCGATTCCATCGTGAAAAAGGTCGACGATAAGATATAAACTACAATGATACGTGACAAAAGCGGTCCCGACCCGTCGGAACGAGAATATCGCGAAGCCAACACTTTCCTTCGATCTGAAAATATTCTTCAGTATCGGGAAGACGCAAGAAATCCGCTTAGATTTTCAAACTGACCGTCCAACGATCGTTTTTTTTTTCATTAAACAATCCGAGACGAATAATTTATAAATAACACGACGCCATAGTAATTTCGAAACTATTTTTGGCCACTAACCGTCAGAGCGGCAAGTACAAAAAAACCCCTTCGTACCCGTCCGGTTAAACGGAAATTATTACAGCTGATCTATCCACTCGCAACGACGTTATTTTACGAACGTTTGAGATTAGAAGAATCTATTTTTAGTCTCTACGAGACTTTCGAATATGCGTACAGTGATTAAAAATATGTAAATACGTGCGTGTAAAGGAAAATCGGAAAACAAATCTCACTGATAACGCCAAAAATATAATGTTGTTAATAATGTATTTGTACAGGAACCGTTTACGGATATTAGAATATCGTTACGTAGTTATCATTTGTGTACGTGTAAACGTTGTGCACCGTAGTTGTTGTGCACTATAACGACGAAGTAGTCGTTGTACCTATATATTGTATGCGTGTGTTTCTGTAGTATCGTGAAAAAGATATAGCCAAATGAGGTTACACGATCGCATCGGCGGCGGCAGCGATGGGGGAAAAACAAAACTAAGATGGCGCCGCCCATCGGTTTTTAGCGAAGTGGTAAATTGAAATGCACATACGCGCGCGCACGAGCTGGCGCGGCGTCCGGTGTGTAATACCGTGTATTATAATAGTCGTGATTTAGTGCAACGGGCAACGGCCGCGTAAACAACAAAAATCCTCGACGAGAGTCCAATATGGCGACTCCTCCGCCAACGGTAATGTCGGCCGGAGAAGCGTACGTGGTGTACGTCGGCGCGTTCCTCTCTATGCATACATAATATATAATGTATTATATATAATAATAATAATAATAATAATACCGGAGGAACACGAAAGGTATAAGTAAGGAATAATATAATAGTAATACAACGTCCGAATAGGAGAGCGAGCGCCAGTGTGTATATGTACACATTATGCGCATGTTTTGGTGTGTGAGCGCGAGACATTGGGAAAAAATATAATATATATATAATGTAAAAAAAACCAGAGACCAAAAAGAGGAAAAGAACGAGCGAGAAAAAATGAAATAAAACCGACGGAGGAAGGAAGTGTGTGCGTGAAAAGGCACGCGCGAGGGGCGCGGGGGCGCACGGTTTGGCAACGCCGCTGGATTCGTGACGTCACGGCCGCGGCTGGTACGGCTGAGTGGGCAGTCAGCTGACGACTACTACACGGGCTCGAACGGTAATGCTACGATTATTTTTATCAGCAGGGCACTGCGGGGCACGTCTGATGTCTGGCGCGCGTACCGCGGCGGCGTTTGGTCGCGCGCGAAGACCGGGCGCCGCACACACGAAACCTAACAGGATTCGGGCACGTCCGGAGAGATGTAGCCCCCGCGAGTGTACGTAATAATATGGTAAATTTCTCGAGTAGGTAATAGAAGCCACGATGAAATGTATCAACGCGGGAGACGCGCGACGGCCTTCCATGGAGATTTGAAATTGATCGACCGACGATTGATTGATTAATGATTCTCGCAGAATAAGAACAACACTACAGTATTGTACGGGAACAACAATCTTGTAGATATCTTGTTCGATTAAATCGAAAAATATTTTATGGCTACAGTATCATGTTATGCCGTATGAATGTGCTAAATAGTTTGATTGTTTAATTGCCATCGACAGCTCGACAAAACAATTGGCCAAGTAAAAATATGTGAAGACGTAAAGACGGGTTTATTAAATAAAAAATATAGAGAGCACTCGAGAATTCGAGATGTTCATGTTTTAATTTCGAGTGCATATGTCATCATGACCACCGGCGGCGCGGTGGCGATGGTTTTTTTTTCAGTGTAGAGTCGAAACGATATCAATTAATGGAAAGGAAAAAAATTAGAAATCATAATAATGTGACATTAATAATTAATAGGAGTTCGATCGCCGAACCAGGTTATTAACTATACTGCAACGTCGCGCGCACGTTGACGTAATAATATTATTATTATTATGATAATTGTGTCACATGCGTATACGGTGTCAGCCGGTAGAGGTAACGTAACCGCGCTCCCGGGTCCGAATCCCACAGAAACCACCTACGCCGCCGCCGCATTACTACTACTATTACTTCTATTCGGATGACTCGCGCGCGCGCGATATCGTCGCCGACGGCCCAAGCGAGTATAAATGAACGACCGGTCGCGCGCGCGCCACTGAATTGAATTATATCGCGTTTATAAGCTCCCTGTGTTTTTACGCCCGCGGGATGACGACGGAGGGCGGCTGGCGAACGAACGGAGCGGCGCCGGGTCTATTGTGTCCGACGGGTCGTGAGGTTGTGGTGAGAGCGGGGGGAGGGAGAGGACCTCAAGGACCGGTATGTGCGAGGAGTGTGTATGCCGCCGCCGCCGTCGATGTAATTAGCGAATTCGATTCGCTCCCGGCGTTGCCAGACTTACGACAGATTTCACAATCGGAATAGTAAAAAACATAAAAATAAAACATAACGGGGCAAAACTGGTTGTCGGTTCGTAGTTTTTTCGCTATGTTTGCATAGGCCACCACCGACGGCGGCTGCAGCGAATGTTATTTTACTATGCACACGCCACTGCCGCTGCTGCTCCACTAAGCAAACGCGAGCGGTTCACTGGTATTTAAACATAATATACGAATGTATAACATAATATTATAATATTATTGTGCTGGTGGCGATCGAGTAGAGAGACACCATTCCGAGTTATGAACCAAGGAATGTATTCGTTTAACAACGATGATGACGTGTGTATTGTTATGCATAATAAGACATCTGCGATTTCATTTTGTCGTGTGCAAGTGGCGATCTTATTCCGAAACAAATTCGAACGTGGGTTAAGTAATTTTTTGATATTTTCGGGTTTTAGTGTAACGCACGTAAGGTAAAACTGCTCCACCAATTACGACCATCACGTTTTTCATAAAATCGGTCTCAGTTTTTTTAATACAAGTATAAAAACAATAAAACTCTATAAAACTCTCACCAATTGAATCCCATTTTTAAAATTATTAATATCATAAAAAAACAAAAAAATATACAATAATATGTAATGGACCAAATACCTAATGAGGATATGCTTTAATAGGTCACGTACTAATAAAAAGAAAATATAATAATATTAATAATTATTCTTTATTCATGAAAATATGTAAACATTTTTACGTATTTTTTTCTAGTATGAAATTCCGAGATATAGTCAAAAAAACTTTAAGCTTGACAAAAAATAAATATAGTATATGATGATAATCAGGTTCACATTACATACCTACACTATAGAAACTAAAAGTTGTTTAGGTTATAACATATTATCATTTTAACGTTCGGATAGTAAAAATATCTCAATTATTTGTTAGACGTGTAATTATATAACATATTATATTGAACTTAAATTAATTTAATTAAAATTGTAAGTAAAATATAGGGCATTTTCATCGAACAATTATTGTAGGTAAAGTGGAATTTTTGAATTCTTCGAATAGACTACTTCCTAGTAGAATATGATTAGGTTTTATTTTAATAATTGTTTTGATTTTGTTTAGTTATATATAACAAGAGATTTTTTATTATGGGCAGTTTTACACGAGTATTCTAAATACATTTTACTTTAAATCGATTTTTAAAAACTTTTTTTTTATATTTTCGTCAGCGGTATTACACAGAACACGATAAAACATTAAGGCTGCTTTCAGATGATTCAAACGAAAAGTCGTGCGTAACGGGGTAGACTATATAACTGGGGAGGAATGGATTTTCTGAGATTCGGACACGAAAGAGGGGAATGGCAAAAACGAGCGCTCACATCACAGCGTTCAATCGCGGCTCTACAGGAAATAAAAAAAAAGCCACCACCCACACGCAATTCACCCCCTACAATGCGGGTTTACCTTTACAGCGGCTATGATGTATAATAAATACGAATATGAAAACGTTTACACTCGAAAAAATGCCAACGTAAACACGAAATCAGGTATACAATAATATTATGCGCGCGAGGAGACTGTCCTAGATACGAGAGATAGGCTCGTGCGATAGACTTTTATCTGCAGTATAAGATAATATTATGTTCCACGATTATCAAATAAAATAATATTATAATGACGCTTTTTTGTCATTCGCGCAATATTTTTTTTCTTCACTCGGCTTGTGTAGTCCCCGCCACCGTCGTCGGTCCCGAACATCGTGTCCTCTCTCTCTTTTTCTCTGCTGCTCTACGACCGCGTCGCCGACGTAATAATATCACAGGCACACCACACGCGCGATTTTATAGGAATCCGTTACTATGTTTTAATTCTTCTTTTTCTTCATGAAAAACTGTACGTTATATTATTGTTAGTGAAATATTATACCTTCACCGAAGCGCGTGTCTTCCACGTCTTTCACCCATCCACCCACCGACCCGACACCGTCGACCGACTATCAGCTGACTACGTACACACAACAAAACTGTGCGTGGCGGCGGATAGAGAGGTATGCCGTACAAAGTATACGATACACGCCAGTCGTCGATAATAATATTATAATATTTTTATTATGGGCAACTCGGCAATGAGGTAATAATACAGCGATTCGACATCGTATACAATATGCTTAGATTTTGTTTGACACAAAACATTTATGTACATTGTATACAACCGATTATATTAGGTATTCATTCGGTGGTGGTATTATCATTATTATTTTTACACCGTGGCGGCGATATGGAACGAGTCGACCTAAAAAAATAACACAGTACTTTCGAGAACTGTGAAGAGGGGAGGGGCGCGGGTTGTAGGTCTGATTTTACATACATATAATATGATTATTGTTTCACAAGAGTATAAATGTCAAACGTTCTATTATATGTTCTAGTCGACGGGAACTATCCGTCTACGCAATAATAACGAAATTGAAATATACTAATCTCGAGCTATATATACGCGAGAATCTCGTGAGGTGAAAACGCCTTTTACGGTATTATTATTATTATTATTATTTGTACAAAAACAGGGTCTAGTAAATGCGTATACGGTATACAATATTAATATATTGTTTACGCCATTGCACTGTATAACCCGACACTATTGTGTCGTAGCGGCGTTAATCGAGCCGAGGAAGGTAGAAAACATATTATGTAGGGCGTCGTTATAATTAAATCGTAGTGTCAACATAATTCTCCTCCGATCGTTTTCCCGTGGATTCTGCGCAGAGAGCACACATGAAACGAGCGACGAGCAGACCAGTTTTTGAGCGGAAAAAAATTGGTTTAAAATGTATTTCATTTGAGTGTAGGCAATGATATTAATTGCTTGCGTTTAATGTCAACCGGTCGTTAAACCGAAAATCTTTCATTTTTTTTTTTTTTTTTTTTTATCATTCCGTCGGGAAAACATCGGACCAGCGTTCCTCGGAACAACACGAAAATTATCAGTACCATCAATTACACACGGATAGGTGTGCGCGCGCGCGTCCGCTTATATAAAGTAATTTGCGTGCGTGTGCGGTAAGTGTGTAAGTGTGCGTGAGCAAGTCTACGGCGAGGAAAGGGTTACCCGTCGAGCGTTTATCCGGTCACGCTGTGACAATGATCCACGGCCATTCAACGACCTTCCGAAAGCATATTGGCACGGCACAGTGTTGCCATACGGCGTGTCGGAGATTATTTTTAAACACGATAATATTCTCGTCCGTGTCCCCGGCCCGCGCCACCGCGGTCGCCCACGAACACCGTGCGCAGCCGGCAGAGGCTATTTAACTCGTATCATAACAAACTCGCTCGTCCCCCGCGCGCTAACACACACACACATGCAAGTCGACTCCACTTGATTTCCGATGCGTTTTTCACCGACGGTTTGCGACCACCGATTTCTCGACCGCAAAATGGGCGGCGCGCGCTCGGAATTGTGAATTTTTTTTCTCTCGCGTATGATGCAAGCCCATAACATTGCAATATTATTAAGACTATAACGTTATTATACTACTATCAGTATTATTTATTGTAGTCGTCGGCTGCGGAGAACGCTCGAGAAAATCAGTGTCCATTTTGCGATGACCTACTTACTTTAGGTAAACGTCAGTTATTGATCAATCTCTTTCTCTCTTTCTTCTCTCCGTCTCTTTCTCTCTGTCTAATGGATACATAAACACAGTGCGCACACACATACACGTAACACACACAAATAGTGGCAAAACGTTTTGAACTCGTTCGCAGCGATCGAACAACAACAACCCCTCTGCCGCCGATCAAACAACTTTTGCAACACTACTTATTACTGTAAACCGTAACCCATCAGCTATCGTGCGCCGCGAGCGCGATAATAGAATAATAGCGTATTCTGTTTACACGGCTGAAGAAAATCCAATACGAAATAAACGTATTTTTTCGTTACCGCATTTTGATACGGCGCCGGCGGAAGAAGGGCGACGAAATCGAGAACCGAGTTTTTCCCCCACCCGGTGTAATACAGAACGCTTTTGGTCGGGGTACCCATGTGAGATGCGTGTACACAGTGTCGCAAATATACTATAATAATGGTGCGGCCTACAGACGGACGAGCGAGAGCGTAAACCGAATTCAAGTTTAATGTACGGTAGTGGTGGAAAATGAAAAAATAAATAAAAATAGAGAGGCCCAATTTAATATATTTCGAAGCTTATTGATCGCATTTCAACACACACAAACACACACGTACACTTACGCACACAAAAACAGTCAGCCAGCTGCCTGCCAGCGAGAGGATAGAAAAGGGGTCGGTGGACACTGCGGAGTCGGGGGATTGTGGCGACGAGGACGACTATATACAACGACGTCGAGGTGCAGGAGAGGAGGTATAACACGGGGCGTTTTACATTATCGCGGGCGCGACGGAATTCCCGGCGACATGGGCAGAGGATTTGCCCGGCGACGGCCGTTTGACTTTGATTTCGAAACCATTATGCGAGGGTGGGGGGCGGTAAAACGGCAGCAGTGGTGGCACGGGACGACCGGAGAGGTAACGGAGCACACCAAGATGGCGGACACCCTGGGATCGTTTGTTCGGCCGGGGGATAACTTAACTTTAAAACCCCCTCCCACCACCGTCGCCTTTCGCATCATCCACCCCACACACACGCACACCACACCACGGCGGTGTATAGTTGACGTTTCCCACCACCGCCGTCTATACAGTTGCTACACTCGCTACTATACGTCTACTGCTACGTCGCTCTCAATTCGGCGGGTGTCGTCCAAGAGAATGTGGCGGCGAAACGTGAACTTGTGCTCACCACGCTGCTGCGGAGAGTGTGCACGAAAGAGGTTTCCTAGTCACGGCGAGTGTATTCCTTACGTACATGTATAATGTACGATCGATGAGTGTGGGATCCACATACGTGTGCACACATACACTAACACACGCCGGCGGACGGCCGACGGCGGCGGGTTGAAGTTTTACAACATTCGGTGCTACGGCGTGTATAGTATAATATGTGTATGTGCGGCTATGTTTAACGAAACGACCGGAGCAGTGTGCCCCTCACATAATAAATATACACGTCTCTCCCCGCGTCACCCCGTCACCGTTGTCCTCCACCTACCCGTTCACCTAGTCATCGCGCTTCCTCCTGCTCCTCCGCCCCGGTTACGGCCACAGCAGCCACCGCTGCCGCCGCCCGTCCATCCGCTGAGCTCTCCGCCGTTCAATAGAAAACGCCATTTTATTGTATTGTACACACGCACACGCACGAACGTATACATACATACATACAACCTCTCTGGCGGTTCAACTGAGAAACGACGACGTTTCGCCCCCCTTCCCCCCCTGTTGAATATACCACCGCCGACGCCACCGTTTTTGCGCCCCAAACGCACCACACACACACACACACACACAAACACCACTCCTTCCACTCCTCCACCAGCCATCACCGTCACGTCGTACTCCTCGTCCGATATCCTCTCTCATCTACTACCGACGTTGGTACCTGGCCGCCGGTCGATATATTCACCCGAGCGCGGTTTGTCGTAATGTAAGGGCGCGAGCGAGATTATATTATTTACAACGAGAAGTTGAGATGCGTGCAGGTGTTGGTGGTGGTGTTGGTGGTGGTGATGGTGATGGTGGTGGTGCCGATGGCAGTTGTGGCGACAGACTTTTGATATTAAAATACTGCTGCGGCGACGACGGAAATATGTTCGAATCGTTTTCGTCGTTGGGTAATACAGTAATACGTAATAACATAGTGTCGTTATCTATGTATACGAGTGGTCCCATACCTCCGGGTCCAGCACCATGGCCCCCTAAGGGTCGTTGAGAAGTTATGAAAAATATTTGTTATCCTTCTACATTATACAACTGCCGTCATCGCGCGAGCTTATTATTATAATATTATTATGGAGATCGAGGATTATACCGAAGACAATACGACTTCTCGACAATTCAATAGATAAGACATACACGTAAAGCAGTGTGGTCACACGCATTATTTATAAAGAAGCGGATACAGAGTCACAACGGAGGCGTTCTTTGACCTTTGTTTGAAAAAATATCGTCTCGCTGACGCGATGCACACAGTAAACCGTAGCGTAGAACGCGACTTTTGAAGGAAACCGTCCAACGCGACGGGCGGCGGCGATTCAGGAATGTCGTTCCTACACACACGGGCATCGGAAAAATATAACCTTTCGACCGCTGGCCCGCTGGCCGGTGTCCACTACGACACATAATATTATTATCGCCGCTACGTAATAATATAATAATATTATTCTCGTAATATGCCTAATAATATTATGGCATATAGGCGATCCAACGTCTCGCTGATTATAATACTATTATCGGTATTGTATCGTACCGGCTCAAGGTATAGGCGAGCTAGGCACTTGCCTAGAGGGGCAGCATTTTCAAAAAAGTGATAATATTATTATTTTAGTGGCGGCAAAATTGTATTTAGCCTATTGCACTATTTCCGCTTTGAGCCGGCCCTGCGTACCGGGAACAGTGGGAGTATCCGCGCGGAAAGCGTAAAATAAAATCTCTCAATGTTTAACCATATTCGTATCGTAAACGACGATTTCGGGCGGCGGTCGCTGTGCAGCCGTTCGCACTCACAGACAAAACGCACACGCACACAGATACGCACACACACACACAGATACGCACGCACACACACACACACAGATACGCACACACACACACAGATACGCAAACACACACAACAATCGTCTCGCCGCCGCTCCGGTTTGATCCCGATACTCGCACGCAAACAGTTAAACACCGAGAGAGGATAGGCGGCGGCGGCGGCCCACAGAATCGTCAGAATCACCGGTGTGTAATATTATTATGCCGTCGGCGAGGGGTCCGAGGGGGGTGGGTAGGACACACGACGGAGAGAAGGACCAGCGGCTGTCGGTTTTATTATATTTTTTTTTTCACGTTGGCCTCACTGATTATTAATAGCATCGAGTCGCATCGTGTATTATTTTTTATTATTTATTTATTTACTTATTTATTATTATTTTCGTAACAGATTGTTCGTAATGTTATGTTCAATGTGGTACTGTACTGCGCACGCGCGCGCCTGTATGTACGGCAAAAACCGGCGGCTTCACACATACACGCGCATTCACAAAGCTCTGTCACGTCTGAATAAAAATCGATAAGATAATAATATCACATTATGACATTTCGAGAAAAATTGTACGGCGGCGGTTGCAAGTCGCCCGACTCGATGGTACCGATCGACGAAATTTATTTTCATAGGCAGTAACATTGCGAATAAAATATCAAGTTAGTTTTGTACTCACCACCTCCTGATAGCCAACGGATCTCCGTCATCCCGTCAGTTCATAACGCCAATGTTTCATTTGTAATCTGGAAACAGAAACCAAACGGTTTTTCATAAAGTGCAACGTAAAGAAAAAGATAAAGACGTCGACGGAATATCAAACGCGGGGGGATATTCGCAAAGTCCTATCGCATTATTTCCGTTATCAGCGCGTAGACGTTTTCGCGTGTGATAACGGTCGACTGTTGATAATGAATCGTTAAAATATTATAATAATAACAAAACAACAGCGGTTAGACACATGTTGACAGAAACAATAACGACGTCGATACTGAAGAATACAATACATATAAATAATAATAATATAACGTTGGTGATAAATACCGTTGTCCGAGGTGGCCGCCGTGGTAATCCGACCGGCGGCGGCGGCTATGGTAAACCGAGATAAAACGAATCGGCTGCGGCGGCGGCGGAGCGCACGCACACGCCGGATGACGGTTTTCGACGATTTTATGCGATATAAATTTTCACGACAGTACGTAAAAACTCGAAAACGATAATTATTATGTACTTCTTAAATTTAAAAAAACGGTCGACGGCGACGACGGACAGCCGTGCGTACGATCACATACAGACTGTCACACACACACACACACACACACACACACACGAACACCAAAACGAAAAATTGAAAAACTTTAAAACAAACAAAACAATACGGCACCGGGTTATTGATATTATTATTACGACACTCGTTTATCGTAAAACAAATTTAAAAAAAAATAAACGTATTGCTGAAAAACGATAAATTTGCCGCTCTCTCATTAAACAGATCTACCGAACGAGAGACGACACGATATTAATATTACTATTATTATTTATTATTATTACTATTATTATTATTAATATTATGACACGCGCACCGCACGGACAAGTAAACTCGTCGCGTCGATTAAACGGCGAACACTACTACAACTATAATACAATACACACGCACAACACCATGCTATAATAATAATAATAATACTACTATGCGGTGGCGGGCGGCGACCACGGTCGACGGCGACGACGACGACTACGACGACGACGGTGGCGGTGGTGGTGGTGGTGGCGGCGGCGGCGGCGTCGACGACGACGACGACGACGGCGACGACGACGGGTAAGTAGTGCGTGCGTGCGTTGCCGATACACACACTGACGCGGACGGTGGTGATGACGACGAGGCGACGACGACGGCGGCGGCGGCGGCGGTACACATGCGTTTGTGGCTAAACCGGCCGAATTAATAAACAGCGCAACCGACACTGAGCTGCTGCCGCCGATGCTTGCTTGGCTGCCGCCGCCGTCAGCTCTGTCCGCTGTACGTGTGTATGGTTTTTTCGGCGTGTGCGTGCGCGTGCGTTTGTGTGTGTGTGTGTGTGTGTGTGTGTGTGTGTGTGTGTGTGTGTGTGTGCGTTTGTGTGTGTGTGAAACTGTATTGGCGATGCGGGCAGGTGACAACGCGCCGCCACCAGCACCACCACCGGCGTCACCACGATCACCCTCTCCCCACTCCACCGACACCACCGTCACCAAGACCTCTCCCCCCACACCAGGTTAGGCTCCGAAGCGGTGCTGCGGTCCGCGATCGGCGAACGACGAATTCGCCAGGCATCACCGCCATCGGCAGGATTCCCATTTCCGGGTGGTTCCGAGGCTGAAGATGAGCGAACCGTTTGATCCAGAGTCTCGTTCCTCGCCACGTTCCTTCTCGACCTGAAAATAATGATACGCCGCCGCCGTTTTGATCCGTCCTCTCAATCATCTAGATTTTGACCACTCACCACTACTTTACGGACCCCCTAATGCCAACTTGTCATATATTTTCACATAAGGTAGATATTAATTTACGAAATAAGTTTAATAATGAACAATTTGTAAATATTTATTTATTTTGATCAGCATGTGCAATACATTGTATATATAAAAAGAAAATTAAGTTAAAAATTAAATTTTAATGCGACCCTTGAGCTTGTTTGCTAGCACTTAACTTTTTGATATCTGGCTCCACGAATGATAAGTTATTTTGTAAGTCTGACTCACATGTTTTTTCCGGGGACCCCCCAATACCTTCTCGCAGATCCCTAGGGGGTCCGCGGACCCCCAGTCGATAATGATCTAGAGTTTAGACCACCCCGTCCGCCCTACCAATCGATGCCCAGCAAAAAGATCACGCACGAAAGCTTATGAAAATCGGTAACGTTATTATCACGGGTGTTATCACACGTTGGGTAGTACACTCAACTGCTACACAGTACGTACTTATGACGTCGTCTCGTGATATCGTCGACGTTCATTGTATCGTGGTTGCGTCCTGCTGATCGAGATCTCTTCCGTTTTCAAATCGCCGCCAACCGGTCGACGCCACCGCGTTTCTTCCGATCCTGCCACATTACCTTTCCATCATTACAATAAACCACTTGAAAAAACTATCGAATACGTTCGAACGAGATTCTTTTTTTCATATTATCGATAACATCATTTTTACCAAAACGCTTCGATTACCGCTCGTCGCTTTAACGTTCCAAAATAAACGTGGTTGTTCGCAGACAACGGTTAGAAAATGAGTGTTGTAAACCGCTTCGACACTACTGATGCGGTTAATCGTTCAAACATTCTACAGTAGTATTCCACTAACATAATTTTATTGTCTAAAAAAGATAAGTATTCTTTTAATCAAAGTTAGCAGGAAGTGTGGTGTGTGTATTGTTATCAATAATAATATAGTTATAGTGTACTTTTTACCGAATAAATCAACTGCCCATTGCAGAATTATAGAAATATATCGATTCAACAAGTCCTGTTAATTACGCCAAGACACAATATTATAATAATATTATACAATAACCACGAAAAAAAAATATAGTATACACTATACTTATAATAATATTATATACATTAATTTGATCAGTGTCAATGAATGATGTTAAAAGTTTAAATTTTCAAGTATATTTCTTATCTACATAATAAGCCCAAATATGTTATAAGTTCTTGAGGAGAAGTGGTGTACTTAACGGAACTGATAATTGAATTTCGTTAATAAGCTAAAGTTAAGTTCAAATGTAAATTAGTTTATATTAATACCATATGGTCATATCCAATCATAATTTTAATTTGAACACCAAAAAATGTTAAATGTACCTAATGTTATACTTGGGGATAGTTAATCTTGATACCTTGAGTTACCCAGGTAAACTAGTTATATAATATTGGGATTTGGGATTTACTGGTTAACGTTTAATTTATTATCCTGTTTTCTGGCCTGCTGGCCGTTATTGGTGGATTTTTATTTAAATACACTAAATCAATTATCACGTGACAATATACATAGTATATTACTCGTACGAGAACAATAAAAACTGAGAAATACATTTACCAATATGAGAAAAATCTGAAACTATTATTTTAAACATAGCTGCATTAGTATGTGAATATGTGCATAACTTAATTTACTATCCATAATTATATTTTATAAACGATAACGTATTGAATTAATTTATATTTCAGGTTTGATTTAGTATTATAGAAAAGTTAACATTAAAAATTAATTAGATGTATGCTGAATACAATAAATAATGATCTATATTTAAATTGTATAGTTAATGCATTTATATATAATTATATAAAAGAATTTTTGTACTCATTCAGTGATTATGCCACTTCAGATTTTCATTAAGAATGTCAAAGTTCGATTGATTTTATACAATTATACTAATATGATATACAATAAACTAATTCAATATAATATACCTACAATAAAACATATATGGATACCAATTCACGCAATTTTTCTCCCAAACGGTGCCTCTATCGACTCTATCATGATCACTTAATATCTATAATAGTTTTGTTAAATTAATTAAAAAAATTAAGTTGTCATAACTTTCTATTTTTGTTTTTTTAAACAAATATTATTTAAAAACTGCAGTATGATAAATACTCATCAAATATTAATATTATACTTACGATTTTCAGTATTAATTCAATGTTATTTTTGTACAAATACCAAAATACGAATAGGATGAATATTTTTGCTTAAAAAAAATATTGGTTACAAGAGAATATTATAATATTGTATTAACAATCATCATATAAATATATTATTGAAGTCCTATTAAATACATTTGAAAATAATGATGTCAAAACAGCTGTACTCATCAGTCATCGTAGTATATCGGCAATAGTCAATACAGACAAAACGCGCATCTTGCATTCATATACCTTGAAAAATAAACACATTGAAACATATTATTATAAACATTACACTTTTTCATTTTTAGTGCACGTAAATCACCACTAAACGGTAAAATCATAAGAATATTATGTTCTATTGATTATCGATTGTGTATTTTTTTATTTTTCCGATTATCGTTGATCACTTATCAATATTACTGTTATGGCTTACTGTTTATTAGTTACTCTTTGAAGTTATAACTTATAAGTTATAACCTACTTATGATTTAATCACTCTGTAACGCTATAATATAATATTTTTTATTTTGAAATTCCTACTATTGTAGACAAAATAAGTATAATATAGTTGGTAGGTATGTAACATTATACATTAAACTTAATATTTTATACTAATTTAAGAGGTCAATAGGATGTCAGTGCGCTATTTGTTTTCTCTCTCTGGCCCACGCGCAACATAGACAAAATGGATTTACGCAGAATCATTTTTTCTATGTTTTTAGGTAATCTTAGAGTATCACCCATTACAAAAAAGGAAGAGAATAATATTTTTGAGGGAATGACATATCGATATGTCTAAATATTGTCTCAAACCAATTTAAACTTGATTTAAATGTACAACATCTTTTTGTTTATTTTGAAAGTCGAATACAAAGTCAAATAACAATAAAATATAAAATCGATATGTCATTCCCTCAAAAATATTATTTTCTTTTTATTTGTAATGGGTGATTTTAAGAGTACTTAAAAACATAGAAAAAATGATTCTGCGTAAATCCGTTTTGTCTATGTTGCGCGTGGGCCAGAGAGAAAAACAAATAGTGTGCTGACATCCTCTTAAGTATAATCTTTTTCCTATGTTTTATAGCGTAGCCATGTTCGCTATCTATCAAATTAGGTACATAGGTTTATGTAAGTACATAAGTTAATCTGTACTCTTACACAATTTGTCTTTTGCGCTCCAGTATCTTTTCGATGCAATAAATGAAAATAAATATAAAATAGTAATTATAAATGAATTAATACAATTTATTCATATTTTTTCCATACATTTTTTTTTAAATGATTTAAATCTGTTAAATAGTACTGATTTATTTATAATAAACTATACCTATTATAGGTACGAAGTGCTATTACACGGTTTAACACATTTTAGATTAGAATCGTGACTCACAAATCTTGTTATTTCTTATTTTTAAAACCGAATGGGAACTGTACCGTTTGTATTAGTTTTATCGTAACGTAATTTAAACTTTTAGAGGTTAATTGAGAGATCTATTCTTAAAAATTATATAGTATATTTTATTATCAAAAAATATAGAAATGTTCAATAGTTTAATTAATAATCTACAAATTACAAATCATTATAATTGCATCTACCTTACTTCCTC
Organism: Nasonovia ribisnigri; assembly: GCA_027563435.1. Lineage (NCBI taxonomy): Eukaryota > Metazoa > Arthropoda > Insecta > Hemiptera > Aphididae > Nasonovia > Nasonovia ribisnigri. The sequence goes on from JANEHU010001507.1 coordinate 91,045, forward strand.
AAAAATTAATTCAGCCATTAGGCTATTTACGATCTATAGAATCAATGGAACAATATAAATGAAAAAACTAGGGGTGGCTGGACCCCTCTATTTTTTCAGTTAATCTTATAATATGATAATGGTCTCAGTCACAAATTTAATAATCTCTTTGTACTATTTAAAAATGTATTAAAATTTAAAATAAAATTAGAACTAATTAACTATAAGCGATGAGGGTGCTGTAAAACTGGGGGTACCAACTAATCACAACAATGAAACCCAAATTTCACCTATATATAGTATAATATGTATTTAGTCACCGATATAGTTATCACTTATTATTAATGAATGAAGGTTTTTATTGAAATTTAATTTTTCTGATTCCAATAGGTATTTATAATTTATAATATATAGATTAAGCATTTAATTTATTGTAGATTTAAATCATGAAACATAACTTAATATTTCCTAAACATCTATTGTTATAAAACTATAGTACATTCCCAGATGGTTCGTGCAGAATATACTAATATAATTTGCATATTATACCACTATCCTATAACGAGGTGTCAAGGTTATCAATGTGATATGAGTGGCAAATGTAAATACAAAAATCACTTACTGTTGGGTATCTAGTCGTTACGACTTTTAGTAATAGACTTTATTTTTTACTTGTATTTTTTAATCTTTATTTTTAGATTCTGAGCGGAGCAACGAATACGTAGGTTTTACAATGAAAGTGTATTTTTATTTTCGTGAGGTCTCTCATCATCTATTGGTATTTGGTAGGTACTGTAAAAATTGTTCAATATTTAACTTTGAAAGAGCTGGTTTCCTAGTACCAATAGAATCCAAACATCCAATAGATATTTGGTCCGAAGAGGGGGGGAGGGTCTAAATTAATAAAATCGTAGTAATTTTCAAAATAATGTAGCTCATTTTGAACTAGGTATTTATAGACATTTTAAATGTTATCCTTTTTTCGATTTATAATTTATATTGATAGTTTAATGCGTTTTTGCCGGTTTAAAAATTTTAAAAATCTCAAAAATTTTCAACTTTTACAACTAAGGATTGAAAATTTAAAACAAGGTTCCACATAAGTAGGATAAAAAAAAAAAAAATCTCAAAAATGTAAAAACAGTTTTTTTATGGTTATTTTATGTTCAAATTTGGAGGAAATTACAAATTAAACAACCAAGAATAACGATTTTAGTTATTTGTTGTAATTTTATAATATTAATTTAACTTGTTGGCTACCGTATTAATATTTATTAACAATTAATAAGTAATAACGATATAAATATAATATTAAGTATCCACATTCCACACTGACAAACCGTCTCCGCTCAGAACAGTTTTTCGTAATACAATGATATTATATTATAATTGAATTCAAATTTAATACCATCCATTATACATTGACCCACTTGTAACCTTATCAGTACAACAAAGCGACATCCACTTATCCGCTTTTTCGTTTTTTTATCGATTATTTTGAAAAGTACTGGGAATTTTTTACAAAATCTGATTTGATACCAGAAATCATGCATCATTAAAAAGTTGAAGATTGAAGCACTTTTACTCAAAAAGTGCCGTCGGACGCAGAAATATAACATACATCATTGTAAAACGTACACATCCATCATGTCCGCTAAGAATCTAAAAAATCCAATGGCATTCATAAAATATTCAAGACGGGGGCGGGGGAAGCCATTTTGTTTTAAGTACGATTTAAAACGTATGGATAGGTAAAAAAAAATTGGTTTTGATTCCTTTATTATGGTTGTATAAACCTTACAATATTGGTTAAAAATATCATCAAATATTATTTTGAAAACATTCGATACTTAAGTATTGATTTAACAAAAAATGTGTAAAATTAAGTTGGTAGATATACATAAATAAAGTTTTTTCCATTAATTTAAATTTTATTTGTCTACAGGATTAGCTAGAGTTCCACTGTTAATAATTGATTATCAAATGATAAAATAATGGTCCTTATCAGAATAATTTCAAATGAAAATTGTTTTTAATCAAATGAATATTTGGCTCATACGTCTTTATATGCGTAATAATTATGAATATATTTACATAGTCTGCATTACATATTATTCGCATTATTCGTCTATGATTCGGCTACCTAAGAGGCTACAATCGTAGCCAATAAAAACATTAAAATTGCGATCTTTTCGGGTTCGACTAAATAATAATTAAAATCTAAAATATTTTAGCAAAAATACGAAATGCAAAAATAAATATTTAATTATTTAGGAATTTTATTTTATTTTTGTTCAGTATACTCAATAATCGAATAATCGTTTAACAAACTTAGAAATGATATGCTTAATTGGATAAAAACATTGAGATCTAACTGTTATCTGTTATTAACACACAAAAGAGAAGCATTAAATATCATTTATATGTTCATAAAGTATATTATTATACAGGGTGTCCCAGGCAGATTTACTAATTTAAAACAACGGTTTAACTGGTAATGAAGTGTTCATAATTATTCCCACACATTTTAAAATGGTAAATCTTTGCGGAACTTAGGTACTGTTGTATAAATTATAGTTGTGCTATTCTATTTTTTGTTTGTTAGATTTCACACACACTAAAATAAATATAGTATAATATAATAGGAAATCTATATTTTAGTATGTGATCTATGTAGTTAAAAAATGTACGATACCTATATTTATAAGATGTGTTGAGAGATTTATAATGATTTATTTGTTGATATATTTTCATTTGTAATTTTATATTGAACAAGCCCAAATCAAAACCAGATTTGTATTGCAGCTGCATAGTATTAGTACTGTGATATCATTTAAAAATAAAAAAGTTCAACTCCGTCATACTACAAAATCAATATAATAAATGGTTATCATTTCTATATGGAAATTTGAATTTGAAACACAAATAAATGGTTTAAAATTTAATAGAGACAAGGGACGCGCATCTATAAAATGTTAACCATAGGAAACTATTGATTTTAAATAATACTTAATTTTTAAAACTAGTCTATATGCCAATAAATGATAATAAATTATAATAAATGATAATCGTACAATTATTGCAGAGTGTTCCTATGGCTGAATACATAGTTCAAGTAGAAGAAATGTATTACAAAAACAATAATGTATCAATACTATTTATGACTTTGAGTTTTAAATATTTATTTAAACGTGTATGTCGGTGAAGTATGATATGTATATTTTAAATATATGTTTATTACAATTTAATATGAGATAATAGCTTTACTTTATATTATTTATAGTGATATAGTTATAGTTTTTAATGGTTTATATAGTTGATATTAGTTTTTACAAAAAATACATTATTCTAAAAATGTTGATATAAATGTTCTAAGTTTCTTATAGAATTTAAAGTATAATTTGGAAAATTTATTAATTTACAAAAATATTAAATTTATAATAAATACAATAATTAGTTCTACAAATGTTAGTTTTACAGTTGTTAGTGTTGAACTAAAAATTATTGCTAAAAAGTTTGTGAAAATAGAACCTAATTATTGACTTAATTCTGCAGTATAATGATACATATGTTTATTTTATCTAACTAGTTATTTCTAAACTCAACAAAATATGCAAATGCACGAATTTCCGGGCTTCACACATACTATTTCACATTGGTTTATTTCTAAAAAAAACCTTGGAACAAATACCACGCATTCACTTAAGGTTTACATAATATATGTTTAAATGTTGATTGTAATTTTACATAGTAAAAAAATGGATTCTAGGATTTTAATTGTTATACCCATGTTATAGGTAAAATTATAAAGCATTCTAAAATTGTTTACGATATTTTAATCTGATGGCGTTTAGGTATATTAAATAATCGAGTAAAACATATTATAAGATATTAGATTATTATTATTCTATATTATGAGAAATAATCATCGAAAACCATTAATCTACTAAAAGTATTTTAGAGTAGGTATCAACGAAGGAAAAAATATTATATATAGCCGCCTCTGTGGTTAATAGATAATATGACACGCTTTATTTTAAAAGGATATAATACATAATTTTATACGGAATAATGTGTTAATTTTTTGATAAATTAAAATTGTAATATATTATGCTTTAGTGCTTATCATGGTTTTAATAGATCGATGATGAAAAATGACTAAAACAAAACTTATATTATTCACCACAGAACAAAATAATGTGATTATGTGTGGCATTGGTAAGTAGTTAGCACAATAATTAAAACATTTAAAATAAAATATGGTTTCAAAAATATTTTATGGATCAATTGACATACCTTAGCATAATTTAAAACATATATTTTTTACTTCATCAAATTTATTGAAATGATGTTCTAATAATTATTATACATACAATATTGAAAAATTACTAAGAATTTGTGTTAAAAGTTATCTAACAACTTTTTAAGAGTTACCAATAAATATAAATTAAATTACAAATATACATTTTTATTAAAAACGAATAACAATGAAACCAGAAAAACGGATGGTATTCCGTTCAAAGTACAAATTGAAATTTTTAATTTATCAATACTAATATACAATAACTGAATAATTATTTACTATATACAAACAATATTATATTATATGGGTTTGAGCGCTTTAAGCGAAGTATGAACAGGTTAATATGTATACATTTATGTAATATGTATTGGCTGTGTATTGAAACGGATTTAGGTGATAACAATAATTATTACATACATATCTGATACCATTATATTCTATGTTTCCGTTCAAATAATTGTAAGCTAAATTTTTAGAAATAATATAACTATATTCAATATTAGTGTTCAGGATTGTTCAATGGTGAGATGTTAAATATGTTAAATGTAAATTAGGAGGTCCGGTAGTTAAGTTTTTTTCATAACTATTCATATGATTGCATTCTTCTATAGGTAGTTTTTTGGATAGTAATTTTATTTTATTAAAAATATATAGGTACATATTATGATGATTTTTTTTTCGTTGGGTCACTCATTATTTTAAAAAATATTAAAATTATAGTTTTAGTAATTTTTATTTTTATTTATCATTATAACATTAATTTTTTATTTCATATTTCCGAAGCTGAGTATATGTTTCAGAGTATTCTGGTTAACAAAAATTAAATTTTGAACAAGTTGTGAATTATTTGCAAGTATTTATAACGTTTAGAAGGCGGAGTATCTATATAGTGAACACACTTCTGGCTGCAGGATTTTATATTGATAATAATATAATTTTAAGTAACATTAAACTATATTATCAAATGTAATAATGTGATAGGTAATGTATCATATGTTTATCTAATCTTATGTAAAACACTTAACGTGTTATTTAAATAATAATTATTGGCCAATTAAGTAAAGTATGCTATTTATTATATAATGTTTTTTACGATTCAAGTTTTCAATACTGAGTAGTGATCTCTTAAAAAAAAAATATACTTTACCGTGGTCAACAAGGGGGAGGGGGGACTGAGGCCCCCTTAGCCGTCTTCCCAGGTACTGCACTGACATATAAGGGGTATCTATGTTCTATAATAAAAGCATAACTATTTAATAGCAATAAGTATAAGTATAATAACTTTTAGTTATAATTATTTATACATCATTGACATACCTACAGTGATGATATACAGAAATAATTAATTTTAGGGTCAAATATATACCAGTACAATTGTTTTGCCTCATTCCTAATGAATATCAAATTTCAATGATAAAAAAAAATTGTATACACGATAATACCTATACAATAAAATAGGAAAAAAACGGTGTCGTTCAGTTTTCCCCATTGACTGCTATAAAGGTACTTGCCAAATATTCGTTATTTGAGGATATTTTCTATCCCATGGAACGTTCCTCTTATTTAATTATTCATCACTAGGTTAGGTTAGGAAAATGTTAATAATTGTAACAACAAATTATTAATAATAGCAGGGTCCAATTACCTATACAATAAATTTAGGCCAAGTGCATGAGTGTCTCTAGTCTATATATAGTATACATAAGTCATACACCTTATAGATACCTTTTCCTATATTTAATATTTAAGCTTGTGTATAAGTCTAAATATAGTATAAATTATATAGTTCATATTTCATAATATAAACATTACGCACCGTTACTTCTATTTTAAAAATTTAATACAGCTGAAACTACAATAAATGTATCTTTTTCGAGTACAGACACAAAGGTTGTATCAACACGGTCGGTAAAATAATCATTGTTGTCTATTCGTCTGTAGAAGTTATGAACATCAATTAAAAAGCTGAGTACAAAAATAAATCAAAGAAAAAATATATGGATATAAGTGGGTACCTGCTCTATGCTGTGTCAAGTGGGTCACTGTAATGGCGATGTGGTGAAGTTGGGGAACGGAAAAAAAGTTGCAGGGGGAAGAAGAGTTCATAGAACTGATGAAATATACATTAATATACGTTATTTTGGTGTGGAAAACCGTAAATAAAATTATTATAAAGTCTACTATTGTCTAACACGGGGGTGGCCAACCTGTGACACATTTGATGTTATTGAATGGCACACTAGCATCAAATAAAATAAAATGTAGTTTTTAAATATTTCTAAAATTATGCTTTTCAATATTAATGAAATATAACAAAATAACATTAATATTGTTAAGTATTATAACGTAATATATTATTTGATTAGAATCTATAACTATAAGCCTATATAAATATTATACTAATATAAATATATAATAGACTCTATATTATATACCTGCAGCTATACATAGTTCGATATAGTACAGCACCACAGGAGTAGACAAAAAAAAACAATAGTTTTTAGTTTTTACCTATAGTTTATAAATATATTATATATTATAAATTTATAGATTAGTGGTGGTATAAAATATGATCTTATATACAGTGACCTTTGGTATAGTATAAAGTATAGTGCAGTAAGTGTGACAGATTTTAAATTTTAGGTTTCAATTTTTCAAACATAGAAATTTTAAAATCCAACAACGGTAACAAGAAAATTACAGAGAGTTTTATTATTTGCACCTGAATAAAGATAGGTAAGTTGTACCACCGCGGGTAACCGAAAACAGTGTTTATAACTTAGCCAAAATGAGTATCGATGTATTTGATTATCGAGTATTTGATTTTCAAGTGCTTATACCTATTTGATTATTCGTCTGCATCCTCGTTGACTCACATATAGTGGTAAAAAGACAATTTTAGCAGTCAAATACTATATTATATTGCTTTATTTTATCAATAATTTATATTAACAATATTCTAATTCTAAAGAAACAATAAATTCTAAATTAATTTATTAATATTATACACTCGTTAGTCGTTTTATGGAATTATATAAAATTTAAACGTTTTTAAAAACATCTACAATGTTTGATTGATTTACCTAACCTTGATTTATTTCATTACAGTTTTATATTATTTAAATATATATTTTTATTTATAGGTATAAGTTTAGTTATTATAATATTGTCCTAAATGTAATAATGACAGTCGACAGATACATTTTAGATTCTGAGCGGAGCGATGAATGTATTGGTTTTACAATGATGTGTGTTTTTTTTATTTTTTTTTAATGTCTGTGTACACGAAAAGTAGTCGAAATAATGCTTCGATTTTCTTCAACAGTATCTTGTTTGACGGGAAAATAAATCAGGTTAGTGCATTCGGGGGTTCATTTTTTGAAATTTTCAATGGTTTTCAAAAGCACAGGGAAAAACAAAAGAAAATTTAAGGAAAAACGGGAATTTTTACGCAAAATCGGTTTTCAGCGAAATCGATTTTGGACTTTGGTATAACTCTAAAACAAATGACCACAGATCCATGACATTTTCACTGGGTAATATTAGCATTTTATACAGTCAATACAATTTTCAAAATATTTTGAATTGTTTTAAACTGTTTACGGGCATACTCAGTTTTCTAATTTTTTTAGATTTGTTTTCTATGGATGTCAATTAAATTTTATTTGTTTGGTAAAAAAGCTTGAAAATGTAATACAAGGATCCTAATATATTGTTACAATGACTCTAGAAAAATATTAAAAATCTAGTCACCTTTTTTTTTATAAGCATTTAAAGTTCAAATTTTAGCAAAATACGAAAAAATCACGAAAAATGTGCAAATTATTTTCAGTTAGAAGTTCATAAAATTTTTTCCTTTTAAATCTAAGGTTTGAAAATTTAATTTAAGATTCTTCATAAGTTTGCCTACCTTATTCAAAAAAGAAATGTCTACCTGAAAGTCAAATTAAATTGTTATAAGCGTTTGAAGTTAGGTGAATGTTATTTTTACAACATTGGAAATTCACTCGATTTCTCATGTAGCGATTTCCTTATTTTGCTGTAATTCAAAAACGAATTATTATAGATACTTTAAATTTATATCATATGCTTATTTTATCAATTCCTATACTTGATAAAACTTTAAAAATATTTTGTTTCGTTTTGAGCTATTTACGGACATATTCTTTTTACAGTTTTTTTAGTTTTTTTTTCTATAAATATCAATAAAATTTTATTTGTTGGCTCAAAAAGCTTGAAAATTTAATAAAAGGCGCCTGATATATTATTACAATAGTAGTTGAAAAATATTAAAAATATATTGGCACAACTTTTTTTTATAAGCATTTAAAGTTAAATTTTTGACAACATTTATCAAATTTTA